>LGAG01000412.1:1230484-1245994 GCA_001278395.1 Lerema accius | reverse complement strand
ACATGCAACCCCAGCGCCGGAAGAAAATAATGGCAACATTCTGCTCTTGCCAGAAACTTCTTATTTCGACCGACTGAAAAAAAATACAGATCCAAATATATATGTATAAGTAATATAATTGCCGTTAGAAGAGTTCCGATAACATTCCCGCCAAGCGATAACTTCTTGTATATTACACAATATTGTATCTGTTTTTTACTCCCAAAAGTTTGATACGGCTGATAACGATTATGATAAATAGATAATGATTATTATGATCACCATGATTAGACATTTCGATATTGGGGCCACGGTTTCTACAAACAAGTACCTAGCCTTAGAATTGATAAATTAAATTTTTACTTAACATCAAGTGTAATGGATAGCATAGGTTGAAATCCTATTAAAAAACCGTAAAACATGCAATACATACATGCATACAGCTGAAACTGTAATTGAATCTTTTATCGACACAAATAGCCGTCTGAGTTTGTACAACACCATGACGCAACTATACGGTGGCACAATGGTAAAATAAAATGCCACGGTACCCCAACCCTAAAGGGAACCTAGCCTGAGAAATAAAAACGTTCAATTCTTTACACGTAGGTAATTTACTGATAACCCTTAAAATTTGTTGATTTTATACTGAGAAAAGTATTCCAATAGACACATTTTCTATGAGCCTTAAATAATTGCGTAATTGATCCCATGCAAAGGCTGAATACAATGTAGCTAATATGTTAATCTCATGTCTTAACCAGTAATTTAAAAGCAGAGGAACAGGAAAAAAGCATTGCTGTTAACTTCTTTGGGACTGAACTGGAGGAACGAAAGCCACTTCCTTTAGGTTCCGAATGCTTGAATCCGTACAATAACTTCCAGGAAATAATTATAATGTAGAGAATATAAAATTATAAATCAGATATTATGAAATGGTATATTTTTTATCTAAATAGATGAGAAACAAGCTATCAGCGGTAAGTGGTGATGTCATCTTTGAACTTCAACAACATCAATTCATTGCCAGCAAAAAATAAAAGATCCATAAAAAGTGTAGGAGGAAAGGATCTATGAGCATACAGGTTTTTTAAATCAAAATTATAAGCTGTTTATTTTTATTGCGCAATTCAAATAAATGGACCTTTTTAGTACATGATGCAAGAGTGTAAAGGTTACACAAGATAATAATAATGAATAATATTAAGCTAGTTCAATCTGTAACTGTTATCAATTATAGACTAATGAGGCTAACATAATTTCTTTTGCATACTATCTTATCAACTACTTTCAATATTTAAAATCTTACAACCAGTAAGCAACTATTTTGTAGTAAGTAGATAAAGATAAATCAATCAAAACAAGCAGACAGAGCAACAAAGTATTTATAAATAGAAGTGCATAATGCTTTTTCTCTAGACCGGTTCACTCACTTGTGAATTGCGGTTCAGCTTCACCGCTTTCAGGTCAATTGAAATACCGATATTGCAAAAACTAATCAGGTAACCGAGTAGTCTATTGCGAAAACTATCGCTTCCTGCTCTTTTAGGTAAAAATAAATATAGGTATATATAGCGTTCAATTGCGATCTGTATTTACAAAAGTATTTTTAAACGATAAATAATATTTAAAATAGTAAATTTAATTAATAAGAGCTGTAAATCTATAGTAATTATAATCTTACCTCTCCACTGGGTATGCTTTTAACTTTATGAGATCCAATTGTAGCTATATCAGTTGACATTTTCGTGATATTTAATTCTCAATATAATAAATCAACCGAGTGAATAAATTAAACAATATCAAATTTCGCGCACTGAACTGAAATTTTATTTTGTCTGAATCACAGAACAAACATCAAACACCATTAGAAATGCGAGCACAGACCATGCGCAAACTAATTATATCACAGACTATATGAATTACATGAATTAGCAAGCATCAACACTTCAACAGTAGAGGAAGCAAACTTAGCCACAGATTAATAATAATAGAAAATAGAAGAAGTAAAAGTCGCGCATACTTATGCACAGAACCCTACTACTACTCCTATCGAAGTATTACTGTATGTACCGGGGTAATAATAATATCTGCACTATAGTTTGTGTAATGAACTTTCTTTTTTGTGTATTGTCGCAGCGTCACGTCACATCTTACTGGCGACAATACGCTGAGTAAGATAATTATGTGTTTTAGTCCTAGACACATAGATCAAAGTAAGGAAACCTAGACCTTTGTCTTTCAAAAGAGTCATAGTAGTATTTACAGAACAGATATAAGGATTATTTCATTTAAGTCGATTCGAAGAAAAATCGTAAAAAAGGGACATTTTATGTTATAAATTCAGTCAGCGTAACACCGGTTTTTTTTTAATGTACCACTCTATGGTTCTGTGTCTATTACTGCTGTCTTTCAAACTTTTGATTTTGACTCTTGTCTTTGTCTTGTCTTGTCTGTCACTTCATTTGTCAATCGAGTTGAAGGGAAGCTGATTGAGTTCGTCCGCGTGTTGCGCCGGCTTTTATCTAATTAGAAATCCTTGTATGTGAGTATCATTTACCCTTAATTAATATCCGTAAACTATCTATTATTTGCTTATCTTATTATTATATTATTTTGTATACCTTCAACTTTTGAGATCTCGAAATGACATTAGTTACTTGGTGAATGACCTTGTTTTTTTCTTTCAATTACATTGATTTTCTACGCCGCTATTTCTCTTGTCATTGCAACAATTGAACCAATTGTTTCTGCATTTAGTATTATTCGTGATGAAATTGCAACTTGAAATTTATCACTTCACTAAGCTGTTAAACTATGGTCATTTGTTTCCCTTCTTCATTTATTTTGTAGGTACTTATATGGGAACCTTACGTCATGTTCGTAATTGTTAACGATTAGATTGTTATTGAGGAAAACGTTTGTAAACGTTGTTAGTAGCATTCTGGATTCTCCCAAGCTCATGTTTTATTAATTAATTAAATTTTAATAAACTGATCAGTATAAATAGAAGTAATTTAAGAAAAAAACAAATAAAAGCTACATTTTTAAAAGATTCCACTCCTTATATTGTGTCACGTTATTTTTGTATTGTAGAGGTTAATAAAACTTTTGAGGCAAACTTTAATAAATATAAATAGGTATAACTTTGAATCAAAGGTTGAAGTTTATCACAGTTTTAAATTATGTTGTATAGCAAAGCCAATATGCAATAATGCTCAAAAATAAAATATTTCAGTATAGTTAAAAACTTATTTACCCTACGAAAGTTATCCTTTTGTGTGCTAGCCCCTTATGTGTCAATAATTAGGTATACTATGTTACAGTTATCTAAAACCACAATCTGTCAAATGTGGTTTATTAAACATGTTAGAATTTATTAGTATTTTATCAAAGGAAATTGTTTTAAAACTGAATTAACAAATAGTTAAGTAAAATACATAATTATATGGATACACAGCAATAGCATTTAAAGTTGTAGTATGTAGGCAGTTATTTGCACTAATATGTGTAATTTTTATATATTGGGTGTGACATTAGTGTCATTTCTACTTCCATAGAAATACTTTAAGTTTACTTGAAGAAATATAAAATAACACTTAGGGTCGGCGTAAACGGGCCACCAACCACAGCCACTTAACATGCGTTTGTGGCCCGTTCGCGCCGACCCATATTTATAAATGCATACAGTGTTTAAAAGTAATAGGTGTGTAATTAACAGTAAATAAGTCACTATCACTAGACAGAATTATGATAACAGATAACAGGAGTGCACAAATTAACTGGCAAGCCAAGTGATATGAGAGTTGATGATAAGAAATTGTAGTACAATACGTATTATGCCCAAAGGATAACAGAACTTTTATGAAGATTATTTGATAATTTTATTATTAGTAAATTCAAATAATTTATTTTGTCTTAGGAATTAGCTCACTTAGTGAATGTGAAAAATTAAAACAAAATAAAATAAAAAAAACTCATTTCCATCATTGCAATTAACAGCACTTAATGTCTTGATGGACAATATCTATCATAATATCATCAGCTATTATGAAAGAAACTATATTACATCATGCTTTAGCCTAAGTAAGCTAGTGTCCACCGGAAGAAAAAAAAAAAACTCCCAGTACACTTTTTCAAATTTTTTCCCTCCCTTGTCAAAAAAAATATGGGAACAACAAAAAATTATTCCTTTTAGTTAGATGCTTCCCTAGCACTTGAAGGAACCTAAGTATATTATTGTTAAGAATGTTTATTTCACTAGTTAAGGAAAAATTATTTATGTGATAATCAAAGGTATTTAATTAATGAGACATGCAGTAATAATTTATAATTAGATCATCTAAAGATTACCTAGTCTTATTTTAGTTCCTAAACACGTTTTTATAAATATTCTATCAATATAATTATAGTTACCTATTTAATTATATTAAAGCGTTTACATACCAAATAAAAGAATTTAAAAATATTGGACTATAAGAAAATAGACTGATGTTTCTTTCCCCATCTTCTCCATATTAAAGCACCTTTACGAAAGATAGATAAAAATTAAAATACGGTAGATTAAAAAAAATATACGTGTATCATTGATACCTCCATGAATAAATGATTTTGAATTTTGACACGAACAGCGATTATCATTTAAAACTATAGACTGCAATTAAAATACTCATGAGGTCATCGCAAATAATTCTTATTAGTCTTAATGGTGGACCAAAAGTCATGAATACGTCTTTAAGTTCGACGAAACCATACAACGGTCTGGAAGTAATTTACACACAAATTCAATTCAATTGTCATTGTCACTTAGCGTGTTATATTGTTGTATGCTATGATGTTTGTTTGATACATTGATTAGCGTGAAATTAGCTTTACCTCAAAAAAGACCTGAGTTTATATGGTATTTAAATAATAAGCTTGTTTTAAAACCTTTCAAGGGAGCGTACATTTATTATTTAACGCGATTTTTAAAGATATTTGACCCCATTTCTGCCCCGCCTCCTCTCCATGTAACGCACAGTTACATTTTTCTGTAAAACATTACCTAACACTCAAATCAACATTTTTACTTAAACAGTTCTCATTTCTCTGACTTGGGAGAATCATAATATTCCCTATTTTTTTTTGTAGTAAACAAATAACAATGTTACGTAACGTGTTGACATTTTTCTGTAAATCGTTACCTAACACTCAAATCAACATGTTTACCTAAATCTCATTTCCCTGACTTGCGAGAATAATATTCCCTACTTTTTTTTGTAATAAACAAATACCAAGTTATGTAACGTGTTGTTCTATCCCTCCACGTCTCCCCAAATTGTGTTACGTAAAACTTGGAACGACCCCAAGGCGCGAACTTTGTAAGCAAATGGTTCCATATTTGCTTAGTTACTCTATGACATATTAAGACAACTTTTACGTAATAGTTTTCCTTTTTAATTCATTGAAATAGTGCTGCCTTATTTTATTTTTTATGTCTAGTTCGAAAATAAACTGATTAGTAGACAGGGGGAGGAGACATGATTCACAACAAAACTTTACTATTCTTTGCTTACTTTGACTTAGTATAAGTAATTTTTTATCATTTGTTATGTAATTTAATATGTAACAGTAAGTCATTATAATGAGTGTAACGAGTGTTGCAACATTTCTTCATTCTTACAAATGTATGGAGCTAATGCGTCTGTAATATTTTAAAGTGTGTGAATTGACTTGAACTGGGTTCGGACTTACCTAAGTAGGTTACATGTAGCCTACAGTAGTCTAATTCGATGGTAATTTACATCTCTTTAGATACAAATGGTTGGCAAAAAACTACAAAATATAGAAAGGAATATAGCAACAATAATTATAAGTATTTTCTGTGTACTAGTAGGTAGGTAAGGTATCTTCCCACTTCAAAACTCACTCATAAATATGCAGGAAAAATATGATTTATTTATTTGAACGCATTATTATAATATTATGAGTGTGTTAGCGTTTATTATTATTTTTAGAAAAGTAAATGAATAGATAATAATAAGCAATAATTCAAAGCAAAAGTGCTTTGCCACCCAAGACGACATAGCCACTTACCATCAGATGGGATCGTAGTCAAGAATTCACTTACTGTATGTAAACAATAAATAAATAAAAGATAATAATGTTATGTAAAACGGACAAGCTGTTAAAAGAATTTATGTCCAATTGTTTCTTTTATTAACTGTTATAGGTAATTATAATAACTCCAACAATTATTGTATCCTTGTAAACTTGTAATACCAATGGACAAAGTATTATTATTAATAACCTTGTCGATTGCCGACTCATCCTTTCTAGTCGTGCTTTATCATTCCTTTAGTAAACTACCCACGCTCGACATGACTTGAAGAAGTGGTCATTAGTACCATTAGTCATGAATATGATAAGTATGGATACCATTCTAACGATAAACTAACAGGAATACGTCCAAGAAATTAATGGAAGGGAACTGTGACGCAATATCTCTATAGGATTCCGCAATGCGGATACTGTGCCAATTCAAATAAGCTATCGAGATCAAACTAAAAAAATTCAGCCTCAATCTATAAGACGCTTACTGTTATTATACTAATAACTGACTGTCTGAGACTGCCGAGGTATTGAGACGCTTAATTTTGTACCCTGCAAATGAAGGACACTCAAGAAATGTTTAATACCATTCATTAAAATATTCTACCTGATCATGATACACTACAAAACGACCAAATAGTGTCAAACTATGAGCTAAACTCAGAAGTCTATCTGCGAGATAGGGTAATAGTCCTGATACAACTTTTATTGTCGCTATCCGTCGGTAACAGAATCACGAATATGTACGCATTTTCCAAGTACCTACATTAATAAAGTGTAGAACTTCAGAATCGTGTAGTGTAATAAATGTTAGAATAGACGACGAAACTGGTTTGGTTAAATTCCTAACGGTATGTTTCGCGTACACATACCTCTTATCACTGAGATTGCCTACCATTTATTATTCTCGTAATATGCATTCCTTTATAGAGGTCGCTTAGATATTAAGAATTGTGTTATACAGAGAATAATAAAATTAAGAGTTCGCATAACAAATAATAATTTAGGTGATGAAATAATCTTCTTGAATTGCATTACGTGATAACGCGACTGTAAATAATTCATGTTTATTCGCTAGTTATTATTTTTTATTTACAAGACTTTTTTACAGTTTGTGTCAATTTTGCAAAGATGAAAGTAAAAAATCAGTAATGGGGACATAGTTTTTTAACTCAAATTTTATTTATCTCTTCCATTTACATTGTAAAATTTTGGATTTCGACGCTTATAATGAAAAATATATAAGTAGGTAAAATGCAATAAAATTTTACTCCCAATAAAGCTATAATAAAGTTATAAATGATTGTGGTAAACCTCACCAACATACCTTCCTTCCAATTTTTTCCTTCCTCCTAAATTTACATCCCCAATTGTCGTTTTCCTCCTATCAATTATAAACATGACTAGCTATTTATAAATCATCGGTAGCAAAATCACGACGGCATAAAAATATGACGTCATCATTGACTCAAAGCTACTATAAACGATGTCGTTAGTCATCAACAACAACTCGAATGTCGTTATCGACTTTATCTTTTCCCTCGTAGTTTAGTCGATTCCAAACTTGCGTGGTGTTAAGACGTGTTTGCGACTCTTAAAGTTTTCCTAGGTCCCGTAGGATCTGTGGTGTGATAATTCCAAGACTGATCATACTAGGTGAGTGTATGCTAGTGTTTATAAGTCAGTACTTATCAAGTGTTTTCATCTGTGCCTTACTTATTATTTTTATCAATATTCTGGAAACGATGGTATTTATAATTTATTAATTTGTATTAAAATATACACTATTTATTGAAAATTTACAAGGAATTTTTGTGAGTTATCTAATAGAATATTAATAGAAGTTACCTATAGGAAGATTGTTATTGGTGTATTCTTTCTACCTTCTATTCTATTCTTGTTCTACAGAATAATATTTTAAATAAAAATAGAAATGCTGTTCATTACTTTGGGGTAAAAAAATGTGAGTTTGAAACTTTGAATCCAATTATGTTATTTAAAAACCACCAATACTTTGATCAAATTATCAATATGAATTGAGATAATTGCAACTACCCTTTACATAATAAAGTGTAGCGTTCACGATATGTAATCACTTTAAGATAAGTGTAATCTATAATGTCCGTTTTGTATTATTGCTACGATATAAGACGCTAATTGATTTCGTTGACTCAAGTACCGGTTAAGTTTTCCTTCAGATGTATGACGTCATCGACGCAAGCGTAGTGAATAAGATCAATACAATGGGCAGTTTTATCTACTGTAAAGAGCAAACACCATAGCCCAAGTATGTTTTTATTGTTTAACGTGACCTTGGTATCTCAGATAAGTACAATACAGTATAGGAAGGTACCTACATATTTTTTGTAGGAAATAAATAGTTACGATTGTCGAGGCTGACTCAACTTGATGGCTAAGAATGATTCAGCAAAAAATGACCGTAGTAGTCATTTTTGTTTATTGTTAGTCGATACAAGGTTATGAGGTTACGCTTTACGACACTTAATTAGGGCTGCCATCCGTTCTGGTTTCCCTGGATTTGTCCTAATTTAGGGGCGTCCGGGAAAATATGGAACATGTTTTTTGGGTCCAGAAAATGTCAGAATATTTTGGTCCTAAAGGTTTCTGAGCCAGAACAAGGACGGACGGACAAACATTGTGAAACTATCATCAGGGTTACGAATTTACTGTTTAACCCTGAAAGTATAACTTTTCTGTTATGCATAAAAAAACAAACAAAAAACCAAGATTTTAACAACCAAATCGATGACAGCCCTACACGTATAGCAAATTTTCTTGCCTTTAATAAGTTATAACAACGAACGACTCAGTAATTCCACGCTAAATTAAGATACGAGGTTAAGGCTAGTTAAATTTATAGTATAGATTAAATTCCCCATAATAAACGCGCTTAACCAATCTCATTTCGGCCAGTGTTATCAAACATTTGTTAATTAATTATTGTTTTACAAACATTTCAGAGTACATTCAACATTAAGCATTTATTGGATGTAGTGATAATAACGCAAATTAAATTTTTATTGCGTTATACATACGATACTGAGAATAAATCGATAGTAGTAATGATCTTGATTCCTGACCTTCGTAACTCGATATATTGTTGTTGTACGCCGGTCATGCGTTGCAAACATCATCTTGGATTACAATCGATGATCTCACTTCACTTCATCTATGATTTACAATATATAAATTACTCATCCTATAATATTTTCCTATAATTGTACCCCAAAAAACAAGAAGTATTTTCGGAAACTCGAAATGCAACATCACTTTAGTTTAGGGCTTGCAATATCTTGTATGTATTTGAATCTAGGGCATGGCACAACTTTGCAGTTGCAAGTAACAGTATGATCTTTGATACATGGAATGCGTAAAACCTCAATTGAACGGTTATTTACTTTAGTCATCATCAGCCTTTCTCTGTCCAGTATTGGACGTGACCTCCTAATTTTCCCCACTTACCAATTCTGAAATTTAAAATCCGTCGAATACCGACATCAGGTCGTCAGTCCACTTGGTTTGAGGGTATTCTTTACCCCCTTTTCCGAGGCCATGTTCTTGCATCTTTTGAAAGGTTCTTACCTTCCTTTGAGACGTTTCTTTATTTAATCTGTTCAAAATTGTTATTTCCAGTCACAATGGCCATCCACATCAAAGACGCCGAAGACCTGAAGAACAGGATTGCCGAGGCAGGCGAGAAGTTGGTGGTCATTGACTTCATGGCCACCTGGTGCGGACCCTGCAAGATGATCGGGCCCAAACTTGAGGAGCTCGCTAACGAAATGGCTGACTCCATTGTGGTTGTTAAGGTAATTTAAAACTTCCTATGTAGTATTTTTTCGATGACAAAAGATTAAACTCTATCCATGACTATACAAGACTAGCAATCACCCGCGGCTCCACCCGCGTAATTTTTCCGTAATGGCCATATTTTTTATTGCTGCTCCTAAGCATAATAGCCTTCCTCGATAAATGGACTACCTTACACTAAATAATTTTTCAAATCAGTCCAGTAGTTCCTAAGAATTGAGCGTTCAATCAAACAAACTCTTCAGCTTTATCTTATAAGTATAGATGGTATGTACTGTTCATGTGTTTCAAAAGCACCAAGAGAAAGGTTTGTTTTGTATAAGGTAAAAGGTAAAATTATAAGGTAAAAGTTAGGACCAATTTAAAAGAGCCATGGGGTTTGCCAAAGGGACAGCTTATCCCTCGCCAACCCATTTTTTTCTCAGTTTAACATTTTGACTGGGGAATTAATATTGTTTAGTTTGTACATTACCTATTACTTGTTAACAAGTTGTTGCACAACCGCGATCCTGATAACAATCCTAACGCTTAGAGATATCATTAATAGAGAGATAACACATACAAAAGAGAAATAAACTGTATTTAATTATTGTGGCGATAATGGTTGATAAATTTCATTGAAGGTCGCTAACATTGATAAAAAATATTTAAAATGAATATTCATATAATTTTATACATTTCTTTGTACAATATTCATTTTATTTACGTACCGCACGATTTTCAGTGATACTCAGATAGAGAATTATTATAGCATTTATGTCACAAACTCAAAAGGTGTAGGTAGAGTCAATTAAGTAATATGTTATTCGTTAATTTCACATTCGATTCTCGAGTGACTGATTGATATTAATTTTTGTTAGTTTTTATCTTAAGACCATGTTTAACGCAACACAGAAAAGTAGTTTGGGAAAGAAAGTGTGAGTGTTTACTCACCACAAATTGTTATTCCATTTCAGGTTGACGTAGACGAATGTGAAGACATCGCAGCGGAGTACAACATTAACTCGATGCCCACATTCGTGTTCGTGAAGAGCGCTAAGAAACTGGAAGAATTCTCCGGCGCTAACTTCGAGAAACTCAAAAACACCATAATTAAGCACAAGTAAACGAACTAGGGGTGTACGCTCGCCGACGACTGCACTTTGATACAAGGAAATTATAATAATGATATATAATAGGTTCTAAAGGCCCGGTTTTGCCAATAACAAATTTCTTGTAGGGCAGCTTTACAGTCTCAAAATTCCTAAGGATTTTTATTAAATGTTTTAAGGCCAATGGTCCATGGCCATCTTCGTAAGTTACCAGTGAACACCATGCAAAGTTTGCTGTACTGTTGTCTAAACAATAAAAATAATAATTTCACATACTTATGGTATCTACTCATCTTGGTGGGAATCGGGTCTAACAAAGCGCTTTATACATTTTTATAGCTATTAATTAAATGATACATAATTTTGCCATTCAAGTCTCAAAGGCCTGTTGTTGAATGTTAATTCCCAGTGTGTTGAGTTGAATATATATGAATGTTGTTATCTGACAGTGGCGATAAAGATCTAAAATTGTTCTAAAAGCATAATAAGGCCAGTGTGAAATGTATGTATTTTTTTTAAGAATAATGGCAACATTAAACTATGTTTTTGACAAATAAATTTGCATTTAAAATGTTGCCATAAATATTTTTGTATATCTTTCTATAGTATCTATCTGTATGATGTCCACAATTTGGTTCTAAAGGTGATGCGTACACTACCAAAGTCGTCGTATTATTTTCTGTGTATTTGTCACTATTATATATGTTGCAAAGTATTGTTACTTCAATAAAATGAATCTTAAAGGTTATTTGGCTTTTTGTTCTTTGATATCCTACATACTGCCTTCACAAAAATTCAAAGTTAAATTGTTCTCACAATATGATACCTAATAGAGAATATGCATAAGTAATTTATTATGCTATTTCGTTCCTTGTTATTCAAATTAACAAGATTGTTGTAAAGAAAACTACAGAATACAAGTTTACTTTTTTAATCTTAGATAACTATAATTTACATGTTTCTGTGTACATCAAACAGACCCACAGGCGGCGAAAATTAGCACCTACTTATATACAAATTTTTAATCGACATCAAAAGTAAGCAAGAAGCAAAATAGCATTACATCTTATTTTTGTCAAAGTTATCTAAAGTCAGGTAAACTAATATCGTCGCCCGTGTAGAGTTTAATGACCTATTAATAACACCATTTGTAAACATTACTCCATAACGACATTGGGACCGAATTGACAGTCGCTAATACGTGCGTCTCTTACACTTTTTTTACAAGTTATGTACGAAGTTTCATAAATAAATTTATCGTGTATTGGAGTAATCCCTTGAGTGCTTCTAAGCTGGGAAGTCGTTTTAACCTAACAACCATAATTATTAATTATCTCAATCATAAAGATAGTGACTGAAATGACAGTTTCTGTTATATGCTTCTTTCCAAATCTGGTTTTATTTTAGCAATGTAAGAATACATGGGCTATTTTTTACAGTCTCAATCTAAAATAAGTGTAGTAATATAATGAGCTATAATTTACACCAGTATATTACTGTTTAAATGGTCAGGTGTTCCCTCCTTATTTCTATTTACTAAATATAATTTGACAGATGAGGCAACATTGGAAGCATGTATTTTGTCTGCTTTAACCTAAACAACACATTATTATTGAATGAGGCGCCTTCTAAAATGCATTTCAAGTTATATAAAAATATGAACATTGATGTCTGTCATGATATTTCAGAAAAATTCTGTAGTTTGGTTTCAGTTTTCAAACTTGTTGCTTGTTCTGTCTATTGTAAATGTTTACTTAAACATACTTAAAATTTAAAAAGCTCTTATCCTAATATACAATTAACTTTAATTGTTAAAAAAAATGTACCGCATTAAAATAAACCACTGTTCTTTAACGCAAATGAAACTTGCATTACACAGAAACTAAATAAGCAATCAATAACACAGTACATTATAATTCATAATCAGTGTACAATATACAAATATACAGTAACTAACCTTTACAATATTGTCTCTATTCAAAATATTGGCTGTCACTGTACAAAAATGTACTACAATTTTATGAACTCCTAATAACTATTTGATTGCAATTATTTGAAAACGCAGAAGGCACTTAACATACCAAGTCTCATTTACATGCAGACTATCTTGATTCCATGTAATATGTGCATCCTGAAAAAAATACAATCTTTAAATTTTGTACAATCTTTTAGTACAATGTTGGACTGGATATAACATAATTACAGCCATAGTTATGCAATTTGACTAATAGATAAACTTAAGTTTCGCTGTTCTAATAAGACGTAAAAATATCAAGATAATACAGTAAATGAAAGCTATAGTTGTATATCGTTTTTAAATTAATGCACTTGAAGATAACAACACTCAAAATGTTATAAAATACACACACATACTCAATCACACGCTCTCTCTCTCACACACACATACACACACACGCATACACGCACGCACACGCATATACGCACGCACACGAAGCATACACGCACGCATAAGCATACACGCACGCATACGCATACACACACGCACGGACGCACACGACGGCACAATACTGACCGTCTACTCGCGTCGTTTCTTAGCGTGTGGCTCGTGATGGTCTCTCTTGCGTGACGTCTTGTCGGCTCGCTTGGCTTCACTCAAGAACCGATCCAGACCGAACGGATCGAAATCAGCCTCGGCTTGGCCGCTGCGAGTCTGTCGAGTTTAATCTGAGTTAAATATGTAACGTATGCATGTTAAATATGTTCGTTAAGTAAGCCATTAGTTCCTAAGACGAAATAAATGATTTGAATTTAAGATTGTACTTAGTCCCTCTATTTTATTAAGATGCTAATGTTGATGACAGACATAACACAAACAGAAATAAATTAATCATAGTAGTGTTAAAGTGTGTACAGTAATTTTAAGCCACATAAATGACTAAGAAAATTTCACTTTGCTGTATGTTGCTGAAGCCAATAATATTAGTTGCTGTAGTTAGTATTTTAAAGATTTGAATTGTCTTGTTCGTAAATGTAAACAAGGAACGTCTTATGTAAACCAATAAGCTAAACCTGTACCAAATAGTTCACACAACGTCCTTTATCAATTTGTAAGATAGCAATACAGGTGAACCTCTAGGTTATTACAAATTATCAATGTAATGTGTATACTAACTGGTTCCTCCCTTGGCGCGTCCCTTTCAAACTGCACCGGGCCTGAGCGAGAGTTACTGGCGCTAGTGCCGGCGAATTCCTTGTCAGCTACGAAACTGAAACACCAAACCATAATTAAATAAAAACTTGACTAGAATGTAACGCAGATTGCGTTACATGTAGAATAGCTATTATTAATAATTAATAGAAAATACATCTGACTGCTTAAAATAAGGGGGGTATTTTCTAAAAAGTTATAACCTATATCACTTTCACAATCGAGAAGAATCCGATGCGACCCCATAAAGTTAAAATCTATCAAACCATTTAGACTGTAGAGCGTACCAAAAATGGGCATACAGACATAAACACACTCAAAAACCACTATCCTCTTGGCTTAGTCGGATAAAGAACAAAGTAATCTTCAAATAACTTAGAAATAATACTCACCGTCTATTGTTGACTATAGAATCTAAATCGCCGCCATAGTTATCCTGATCGGCGTGTCGCGAGGGGCGGTATATGTGCGCGCCCACCGAGTCTTGGTTCCGCCACGGTTTGTCGTACACCGTATACGCTTCATCGTCTCCGTAGCCTGATAAATATTTTTTTTTTATTTCAGACCTTATCCATATTGTTAGAAAAACATAAAAAAATAACTTAATGTGTTAATAAAAGTGCTAGCCTGAGTAACCTATATAATGCTAATGAAAAACAAAATTCTGTTCATTAGTAAATGTACTATCAATGTAATTCATAAAAACTTATTACAGGCAGCATTGTAAATGCTATTTATCATTAGGTTTGACATTTGTACTGTCCTAGTTACCGTTAAATAGAGTAAAAAAAATATTATGTAACAAATACGATAGAAATGAAAAATGATTATCTTATTAACCTCAGTGTGTAAGATTAGAATGCAACAATGATGATGATGAAACTTACCGCTATCCATTCCTTTGCTAGTGTTGAACAACCGCTGGTCAAACATGCCCTCACCACCCGCTGTAGACTTGGCAGGCAGGCCCAGTGCGATCTGTTCTGATATGTCGCGTTCACGGTCCTTCACTAACTTAGACCTGGGAAATAAAAAATATATAAGAAATTATGTTTTTTTGATTTTGAAAAATATTTGGGAGTTGTCAAAACTTAGATTTTTTTAAGTCAGTTTTATTTCTTACGTCGACATGATGCTTGCATTCGTTTCTTTCCCAAATCAGGTCAAACCTAATATACCTACATCCTTGGCCAACATTATTAGTAGGTTAAGTGAGGGTAGAGTAACTCAAGAGTCACTGCTACCAGGTATTATTTAATGTAACCAACATAACAGTACTACCAACTACCACTGCAACCAGTCATAATCAATTATAACTAGCATTACAATACTACCTCTTGTCAGGCGCGG
>LGAG01000412.1:1197430-1223948 GCA_001278395.1 Lerema accius | reverse complement strand
GATATAAATAAAGATTTGAGGAAAAACCGGTTTTATATTCTTACTGAAATTATTTTTCATTTATGTAGGAGGTAAATTTTTCAGACAAACGGCAGGTTTGTTACAAAAAGTAAAGTTAATTTGCACGGAAACTGTGTCACCTTGGAAAACACTTGCGTAGAATGAAAAGGTAGGGTGATATTTTTATTCAAAAATTTTACGCGATATAGTATGAACGTTACCAGATAATGGCAATTAAGATTCTATATCCTCTCGTGACTTTTCCTTCCATTACTTTAATTTAATTTCAAGATAACTTACACTCATATAAATACCTACCTCAACCGTCTAAGTAAACTCCACAATACTGCAACATTAACGTTTGTATAACTTATAAAGTGAGCACAAAAACCAATAGGTGCTAAACTTACAAAAAAGTTTGACACTTTTAACAAAGACGTTTTTTCCACTCTAGTCCGAGTGCGTCTGTTTGCGATAAAAATGGCGAAAGGCATGCGATTAGTCCGCGAGTTACTATTCGACGAACAATTTTGTTGTCCTAGGACCTATCACCTAGCTAGGTCATTGACTTCAAGATGGTTCTTATGTATGGTGAATTACGTGTCATACATGAGATTGAAATATAGTGGTTTATAAGTTCATATCTAAGTTATTATAAGTTTTATAGTTTCGTAAAGGAAGATTGCCAACGAGACCCTATTATTAATCGTCGTTCAATTGTCTGTCCTGTAAATTAAATGTATGCTACGCTAAATGTATCAATCGCTAGGCCAGCCTGGTGTACTGTGGTCTGTACCACGGCGTAACTTAGGCTACTTTTTCTTGGTTTCGTCTTGGCATAGGTTTCCCGAAGCGAAGCAAGGTCGGGTCCAGTAGTTTTAAAATAAAATTTTATCACCCGCGTTCCTTGAACAGTTAAAATCCTTAACTCAGATTACTCTAACACCTCGAACGCTGGAACTGTTCGTAGAGTCCCTTCTGTCTAAGGCGATGCAGGTGACGCTCTCGAGGAACGCTAAGACCCTGAGCCCGTCGCATGTCAAGCAGTGCATCTTAGCGGAGTCCCGGTTCGACTTTTTGAAGGATTTGGTGAGTCAGCTTGATATTATAACTACTAGAGGGACTGGCTTGGGACGCTACAATTTGATCAAAAGTGAGCTAGGTATATTGGTATAATGTATAGCCAATATGTTGACTGCAATTCATCAGGCAATTTTAGTATTTAGGTTACGTAGCTAATATTGGTAAAAGAATAATGAAATGAATGAACAGGTTGTATGAATATAATGCAAAACTAAGGATGTGGCATATGGAATCCAGATTGTGTTGGGGGCCACTGAAGCTCTGAATCGAGTCTTTGAATTACTTTTACGATGATAATAATAGTAAAATGTATGCTATTTTTCCAGGTTAAGAATATACCAGATGTATCGGCAGCTGAAGAAAAGGAAATGATGAGTGCTGAGAGTTCGCCCAACTCGTCTAGGTAATGATCAGTCTAATACTTTTGATAAATCAGACTCGATACTGTTACTGGTCTTGTAAAAAGATTCCTTTTTCCACGCTATCTTATCGTATGTGACTGCATTTATGTTAGGTTCAAACCCACACTAATTTGCACGTTTTCCATTTAGCTTGGTAGTTTTAGCTTTAATTGGAAATTAACTTTGTTCATTAAAATAATATCTTAGATTTCAATTACTCCATAATTGATTAAAGTTCTATAAGTCTACGCTCTAGCATATTTATTGGTAATTTGCTTGTTTTGAATTTCAGACAAAATCAGTTTTATGTAAATATTTTTAATTGACTAGTCTCTATTCTCCCAATTCCAGATATTCGGACATGTCAGTGCCGCGTAGGATAGCGCGGGAGGATTCCAACAGTTCGAGCAGCTCGGACCTTCGGTTGCAGCAGGTGCCCAGGGAGGGGCTCAAGCGGGGCCTCTCGTCGGAGACTGAGCGTCGAGAGACCGTCACCTCCGGGGCCCTGAGCGACGTAGCCATCGACCTCACCAAGCGGACAGAGGAGCGGCCAGTGCGCACCGCCAACTTCTACCAGGAGACGCTGGTGACCGACGAGCAACAGCATCGCAGCGTGATAACCCTCAACCCCACCTATGTAACCCCGCAACCTTCGACGTCTACCTCCGCGCTCACCTACTCGGCTCTGGAGCCCGTTAAGAAGATAGTGATCCCCGTGCCAAAGCCGGAACACAAGTTCCAAGTCAGTAGAAGCTCGCCGCCCCGTACGCCGGTCGCTCCGATCCCGCCCGCTCCGGTGACGCCCGTCAATCCGATCCTCAACATAGACTTTTCTAGAAACTTGGGCAAGCCGGAGATCAAGGTGCTCGACACGGCCGTGGCCAGCAGGGTGTCCGTCCCGAAGAACTCCAAGATCCAGAGGCAAAATTCTAAGGCGAAGGAAGTCAAAAGAATCGAGCTGAAGCCGGCGCCGGTCACCCCCGTCGACATCGACCACCTCAACTCTGGCAACCTGCAAATAGACGAAGACTATGATACCTGAATGTTCGTGTGTAAGTTTGTTTGTTTTTATTTTTTGTTGTGCTATGTTTTAGTCATACGACGTGATTAGTGTTATCCAAATAGGTTTGGACGGTTTTTATTTTTATTTATAGACTAAAAACTAAATAGACTGATTGTACATCGAATATAAATTATACTATGTTTTTATATCTACCAATATTTATAATAATGGTTCAGTACTACCTGATAATTGTAAAGCGATTTGAATTCAAACACTTGTATATACAATAATATTCATCCAATTTTGCATGTAAGACTGATTTATGTATTTAGTTGTAGAATGTTTTGCAATATATCTTTCGTAAATAGATGTTTGTAATTTTTACTGATAATATACATTTATGTAAGTATTGGGTCAATGTACTGTAAATTTTAGTAGCAGTTACATATGCAAAATTGTTTGATTTTAATTTTGATCCAAAACAAAATATTTATATATGGAAAATTTTAGTAAAATATACATAAAATTAAAACCAAGCTTTCTAATTTGAAATCGCTTACAATTATTAGGTGAATAATAAATTATTGTAAAATTTTGCTATTTGTGTACAGTGTGAAGAACCTTATTTGGATAACAATTTCACTAATTTTGTTTACCATGTTAAGTGTATTGTTGAATTACACTTGCGGTAGGTTTGATATTGTTTTTCGTGTACGACGAAGTTTTAGTTGTATGTGTGAGTGAATGATATGTGTGTGTGAGGTACTTCATAAGATGAGATTCGCAACGTTCTTTGTATAGTATAGTCTGGTTACTCAAATTATTTCCGTTCTAAAACAATACATGTTATAAAATGAAATATCGATAGATACTCAGCGCTACAAGTATGATTACCTATGTTATGAGTTCTATAGACAACACAAACACGCAGAATGACGGTAGGAATAGAGAATATTTATTATTTATATGTCTATATATTGTGTAGATACCTATACACCAAATCAAATAATGTTCTAATGGTCAAATAAAATATTATGATTTGGTATAATTTATAATAATGTCTTATAAAAATGTATTAAAGAAACTTGTTAATACAATCTGTCATATTTTTGATAGAGATTTGAATGACTGGACTGTAACTACATAAAGAACATTATTTACACATAACAGTGTGTAATGTGTAGACTTGACTACATGTAATTGTACCTATTATTTAAGAGAGCTACTAATGTACTGAGTGCCTGATCTTAAAACTCGGTGATACTGACTTGAGGTCAAAACAAGAATTGTTTGTAGCCATTATAGTCTGCTATAACCAAAAAATCGATGGTCAAAATGGTTGGTTTCCTCTTAAGATAGTCTCTGGTGGACAATTTGTAAGCCAATTGTTTCTTTGATGAAATTTCCACTATATATTCATTGTATTGTACGATAGTTTATTAATTAGTAAAAGAATTAAATTATTTTATGCTATTGAGAATTGATTGAAAAGCTGCGAGAATTTTTTTTTGAGTTTTTATAGATAATATTTTAACAATTTTGATTATAATTTTTAACCGATAGTTTCATATTGGACAATAAGTGAAGACATTATATTGAAATTGAATTTCGTCTGGACTCAACTTTAGATGTGAAACCAACGCATTCGATGTAGTTTTGCGTGATATTAACCTTGTAAATATAATATTTAATGACATGTTTTGCCAGGTTTTCCGATCAGGCGTTCAAGTTGCATTTGGAATGTTTGTATGTATTCGAAAAAAAAACGTACTAGTCTTGTGACGTAACATTCGACTAGAGAAATAACTGACAAAATACAGTTTTTTATTTTTTATTTTGTTTTGTTTTCTTTTAACTGTCTGTTATTGTAACCGGTTTGAAATGCGAATAAGTAGTTTTCTAGTCCATTATGGATATTGAGATCTTATAAGGGGCGGTCTTTTGTAGGACAATAAGCAGATCTTCCGTAGAGTCTAATGTCATTTGACAGCGTTGTAGGAGTACGAAAAATATTGTTTTTAGAATGTTTTTGCTATTCGTATTTAGCGACTGTATGACGTATGGTGTCGAATCGTGATAAGGTAATTTAAATAGCTTCACACCTTAAATTAATATTTCCTTAATTAATAATTCCTTGATTCTTAATATTTCCTTGATTCCTGTAGCACAAAGGACTATAAGTAGATGTAGCTGACTGCTCTTAGAAGAGAAGCAACTTTTGTTATCTGCTGAACTTTATATATATCGCAAACGCAAAGAAAAACGACCTACAAAAATAACACTGTTATAAAAGGCCATCCAAGTAATGATTTAGATAGGAAGTATATAATTTGAAGAATTTCTAGGAGTTACATAAATAAAATTCAGAATTCGGGAGATTCAAAAATCACTACGTACTTTATGCTATGTACAGCTTAAGTTAGCTAAACAATCGCACTATTTTTATTTAGCCGTTTGTCGTACTTTATCGATTAGTTTAGTATTTGAACCAAAAAGCGATTATTACATCACTACTAAACTACATTTCATTAGGTGTACTATATTATGTTTACTGTATAAATAGGTAAGGCACGCGAGTCACTTCTATACTATCTATAGAGCAGTTTAGTAGAAGTGTACTTTCAAATGTTAAAATAAAATATCTAGCAGTTATATCCTGTTCATAATTAGTAATAGTTCGTTCGTTGATTACGAATCGATTGTGGATACAAGTCAATTTAATCGCCTCAAAGTGAAATAATTTCACAAAAAATATTTGTATATAGCACTAAGTTTAAATAATAACGGTACGAAAGCAATAATGAATACTTATGCATAAGAGAAATAAGGACAATCAGCAACTGTATAGAAAAGCCATAATTATTTTTATTACAATGGCGTTTCGAAATGGTTGTTTGGAAATACATATTTATGACCATTTATGCAACAAATATCTTGTAAATTATAATATAAATATAACATGGTGATACGTAATCGTTGTTTAATTTATTCTACATTTTTTGTCTCCAAAAAGTTGAAGAAATTATATTCCTTGATTCCTTCTCTTGAGAAACAAGAGCAATACGCAACGTAGCGCCATCTGTTGTCGAGAAGTTTATAATAAAGTTCTCATAACGACCTATTACGTACAGTATTCTTGGTTAATAAATTATATTATATGGCGACTAAATCTTGGCTTATCAGGTATTAATGCATTCATTAACAGCAGAAGCCATGGCAGATAAAATTCAGCAGCTTTGAAGTTTCCTTAAATGACCAATCAGCACTGGAGCAAAGTATAGTTTAGATTTAGACCTCCTTAGTGCCTACAAGCGTTTTGTAACCCTTAATTGTGCCCTAATAATGTTACCCAGATAAGGTATATTTTAGTAGAAAATATTTCAATTTTATTAATTACTATGACACTACTGGCCACAAGGAGTAGCGCCATGGACTTCATAAAACTTATGCATTGTCTAACAGTTCGCCACTATTATATAGGTAACATAATTAAGTAAGTAGTTATCTTATCGGCAGTAGCAACAGTGCGCAATATCCTTTACCGCTACTGCTTCCAGTATAGAACACTAGTGGCATAATCATTGCGTATGTGGGTATTGTAATTATTCAGTCGTACGAATAATGAGAGCAGTAGGCAACGTTTAAGAACTGGTTTGTGCTAGGTCAGTTAACGCGTAGCGTAGCCTAGATTTTATTATAGTAAGCGCAGCGATACTACAATGTTCATACTCCTCATACATAATGTCCGTACTCCCCATACAACTATGTATGGGACATTAGTTCATACTCCCAATATTTTTAGTACAAAGTAGGTAGGTATATACACACACATGGTAGGTATATCCCAATTGTGGTTCAATGACCCTGTCTGGCGAGCAAACGCTCCCAGGTTTGATATTGATACCCGACTGAGCCAGATATTTAAGTAACAGGTAAGGTAAATATTTTCAAGTCTTGATTTAGGTTTGTTGCTCATTTGTTTTTCTGTTTATGACCATGTCACTATAAACAGAAGGAAGAGTAGTGGACTGTGAATCTAAGGGGGATGTAAATTTGCTAAAGAAGCATAAAGAGGCATTGATAAAATAAAACCAAATGTTGTCGTCATGTACAAAAATATTTCATTTTAATATTGTTATTTAAATTATATACGTACTAAATATTAACAAAAGACTTACTAAGTTATTACTAATTTACTACCTAGCCGCATATTACTTTCAAATGGCATCAAGTAGCTGATGTGATAGACAAGCGGTTTGTAATTATGGCTAAACAATTCAAATTTTAAAATAATTTACGTAACATATAAATACTATTTTTCAACATAACTTTCCATTTGTTGAAATTAAACTTTGAAGATTTTATTACAAATTGAAGATCAAATGTTTTTTTTTAGTTTGTCGTAATACAATAATATGTGATATTATTATGGTTCAATATTTTGTATCATTTATCAGACTAGAAATTAAGAGATAACTATTAATAATGGTGTAATTTATTGTTAAATTGTTTCTTCATAATTACAAAAACGGATGCTAATTTTTAATCTCTTTTCGTTTAAAATTATTAGAATAACATGAATAAACCTGGAGTCTTTTTCCATTATTGTTTTCATTTCTCTGGCAGCCAATCTAAAATTTTAGTCAAGAAGTATTCGGCTTTGTTGCTATAACGCTAAAAAAGAATGTTATTTCTGGTACTACTTCATAAATTAACTCAGATCAAAAAATATATAGACTCACTGTTCGGAACAAAAAAGCGTCTAACATTTTTTTTAACGATTTGAGTTACGTCACAACAAAGCACGGTCTGCCGAGCAATGTACCAGAAAATGTTATTATATTTTATTTACGTTACGTTTCTTCGACCACCCTTTTTTGTTCCGTAGAGCCTATAGATTTTTTGGTATGAGTAAATCAACAGTATCATTATATCAAGTTTGAAAAGGAACTCATACTCGCACCTTATAGTTGTGTTGATAAATCACTTAAAATCGATTTAAATATTGCGTTTGAATTATTCGTAATTAGTATGCTATAATAATCGAAGCGTTTTCACATAATTACTGTCTACTTTAACAAATTACACTTAGTAATTTCTGTCTACTTTTGCGGCCGTCGTTTTAATAGCAAATTATCTTTATTGCAAATCAAAATAAGTCGACATAATGTAGTCAATTCGTGTAAAATGAGTATAAATCTAATATATTATTACTGGCAAGACATTAAGCATTTATAAGTAAATATTTTCATATAAACTTTCATGAATCTATATGGACTGCAAAATTAAACTTATTGTTAATTATTGCGAATTTGATTTAGACGTCCAAAAAAAGTCAATAATACCTTAGCGTGAAGAGATTCAATATATTAATTAATTAAAATGCAAAGCATGTATGAACTTTGGGCTTTTGGTAAGAACTGAAATAATATCTAAGTTTGTATAACAGTCTATTAAGTTACTTAAATAATAGCGAAGTTTTGTCGTTGTGAAATAAAATCCCGTAATCGAAGTAACACACAGTGAAATAAATGAGTAAACTCAATAAGGTGTCTAGGGACCGTTCAAGTATTACGTAACGCAATTTAGGGGACGGGTCTTGTATTGTTATGATGTGTTACATAGGAGGGAGGGGAGGTCGGACAACGCGTTACGTAACATGGTTTATTATTACAAAAAAAGACGGAAAATAATTTTTATAACTTGGCAAATGGCAACGTTTATAGATATAAATGGTCATGTGTGTGTTAAGTTTTTTTGGGGGTACAGAAAATCGGTACGGCGCATTATATGGGGTAGGGGAGTTAAAAATCTTAAAAAATTGCAATACATAATATTTTAACGCTCCCTCGAATATACATTATTTTAAGATATAATCTGACATTAACAATTTAAGGTAAAACCTACGCATGGTCCTTCGAGCAGGATTTAACAAAATGACGTCACTCTACCTTAGTGAGTTCACAAAAATGTTTCACGCAATAAACGTAAATATAACGTTAATATAAATAAGGATATTGTATTAATACTGATTACATTTACTTATAATATTAATATGGTAAATTGATGGCAATATTTACAATGTGGCATGGAATATAATTTAGTAAAGAAAATGTAATAAAAACCCGCATTTCGTATGCATTACAACTAAGGGCTATACAACCAATAAAATAATTAGAATAAATTAATTCTAAACATTCCTAAGGGTCTTATTCTAGTTATTTAACAAGTTATACATATTTAGACAAGGTATTATGCGATAAAAATGCATGAAAGATTTAAATACATGTTTAAAAAACACCATTTACAACATGAATTATGATTTAAGAGCACCTACTAATTGAATTATGTTAAGGCACAAGGTAATTTTGTATTTTTTTTATAACAATTGACACTGTATTGCAATTTAAGTGAATTACGGATCTGAATATTAAAAACAATAATCATTGAATCTTTAGGAATGCCACTATTTATTATGATCATTAGACTAATAGATTGGGACACAACTTCAGAGCCTAAAATGTCTGACGGCAATGTTATGAAAAAGAAATATTTTTAACCACGTTTTTAATTATTCTCTTTCACTGAGTTACATAGTTTATCAACAAGTCATATGATTATTGTGAATTGTAGGGAAATTCTATGACTGAGCAATAATAAAATGCAATACAGTGCTGAATACAATATTGGGAAGACAACAATAATTATTGGATACAACTTCAATACAAAATTTTACATAACTATCACTAATATAAATTAAGTACTCCATATTCATAACAAATATTATTATTGAAACAATGGAATGTCCTTTATAGTTGGCAGTCTTTTAGAAATAGCTGTCTTATATTAAATTGAATGTCATAAAGATCCACTATCTAATTATAAGTGAATTTCAAACATTGTTACAACTAAATAAATACATAATTGTACAGTTATAACTTTAATATTACTTTTAAAACAAATTTACATCAAAATATTTTCCTTGTTATTAACCAATTGAATCCTTGACATTTGTGGGAATAAAATAAAACTCAAAAAATTTAAATTTCAGCTAAACTCATTTCCTTCATACAAACTCTCACAAACCTCTAACAATCTCAGTACCGGGCTAATGTTATATGGGAACAATGATTTCGACACCAGTCGACTTATTTGCAAACGCAACCTTATGAGCACCCTCATAGTTTCATCTAAACCCCGTGTGCTGCCTGAATCAGATTGTTGACACGTTTCCAGGAATTTAGGCCAGTTTCTTCTGACATACTTTAAAAACCTCAATAAATAAAGAAGAAAACATGTCTCGTTGCTAACCAAATAGTCAAGTAAAACATCACTATCATGCGAGACAACCTTTAAGAACTCTATAAATGATGATATAGGATTCAACATCGGTATTAAATCAGGATACATAGAGTTTCTATACACAATCCCAACAGTAATATCTAAGGTACAAACCATTGATTCAATCAAGTAGTCATCTTGTTCACTGAACAGATGAATCAACATTTTTGTAAAAGGAGTCTCAGGATGAAACTCTAAGCTGTTTCTTATGAAAACATCAAGCTTTTTTAACACATCCCTGATGGATCTCTCAACAATTTGCATATCTTGAATCGCATTATAATCCGATGAATCAATTGAACTATCAGATGAATCACAACGCATCTCTTTAACAGTTACTGCAACAGATTTTAGAACTAACAAGGACATTCGCTGTAGCATTGTTTTGTCTACCTCATTTCTTGAATGAGAAGAATCATCGTTGTCATCTTCTCCGTAGCTCTGATCTACTAGTTGTATTGTGGATGCCAAAGGTGCAATATCAGGGCCTAGTGAATATTCTCTTAATACAGTACAATTATACCCTAAAAACCCAAAGCTACTTCTGCTATTTTGAACTCTAACATCACTGAGTAACCTGAAGTCTTTCACATACCTGACAATTGAGTGAGCTAAACAACATATCTCCTCTGGTAAAATATCTTGTAAAGCCAATGTTGAGCCATAACACAAAACTTCATTGAACAGACTTAATAAATGTGAGTATATTAAACTCGGTAAGACTGTATTTCTTAATAAGTCAACAAAACTTTGCAGATCTGCATAAAAAGGTTTTGTGTCTATTATTGACAGATTTGCCTTAACACTTATAATGTTCTCCCATAGAGAGAAAAATGTCAATATACAGTTTTCAGCATTCGCTAAATTCAGGTACCTCAGTAACAGGAGTTTCATATTTTTAACTAAAATGGGCCAATGGTGTTCTAACGTTTTAATCGTTAAACACTTAATGTGTGATGTGTCAAACGATTCTGAATCTGTAAGAATAACTGTAACACATCCATTTTCATTAACCCTTTCTATTCTTGATGGGGGTGGTTCGGGGGATTCTGCTTCCTCCATACCAGAATGTTCATTGTTAGGAAACTTAAGCACTGGCTCTGTAAGCTTAAATACCACTGGCTTTTCCACCTTTTCACCACCAGATGTTGATGGTGTACTATGAGTTTGTAGGTTTGAGAATGCACTATGTAAATTATTTGAACTCGAACTCGAAGGCATCTGTAAACTACTAGAGCCTGCTTGGTTTAAACTACTTCTAAACGGATTATCCTCCTGGACCTGTGCATTCCCAGCTGTATTTATATAATTACTGTCTTCTAAGGGATGCTGCTCAACATCTTTCCACTCCACTATCCTTTTAATTATATCTAAACTGAAATTAATTTTTTGTACTGTTATTCTATTAATTCTATCAAACAAATAGATATTTTCAGCGATTTGCTGAAGCCAATTCTCATCTACAGTATCCTTGGACACAATTAAAAAACTAGCTAATACCCTACTTGCAACAAATGTTATAAATTTACTCTTATGTTCAGCTAATTCAACAACTTCAGTGAGCCAATCATGCCTATTTCTAACGAATATATCACAAGCTTGCATAATTTTTGAACATATGGTCCCAGAATTGTTTTGTTTCAGATAAATATCAAACATGAGTTGCATAGTTGACAGGTATGTCAAGGAACAAGTAAGGGGCCATGATGCAATGTTAAGTTGCCGATCAAATAACTGCAACAACACATTTTCATTCAATCCACACAAACACTGACCAACCAAGGCTGTTTGGAGTACTCTCAACTCTGCAAGCAGTTTATCATTTTCTAGAGTCCAGTGAGTTGTATTCGAGGAACATGATGGAATGATATCAACACTTCGGTCACTGGGGAGTCTTATAATCGTTGAACAGTCAACGGCATCCTCACTTACAGTACCACTGTCTGGCGACTCGCCGTTTCTCGAAGAAAACTCTTCGGTGGTCTCAGCTGGTGGTGTTCCCGCGTCAAAAATATCAGTGAGAATGTCTTCCGTGGACCTATCGCTGCCATCATCGATGTCTGGCCCGTCTATTCGCTGCTTCTTCTTCAAGGGTTGATCAGAAGCCATCCCTACATCTGTATTAAGTCCGCAATTCGAATGCCCTCGTAAAACCATGAACTCGAAGACAAGGGCCTGTGAAACTTCAGAAGTAACGCCGTTAACGGTTTGAAATCTTGTTCATGTTGTTGGTTTTGCCACATACGTTCTGAAAACAAAAACGCGGATGACTGCGTGACCTTTCCACCAGCTACTCAGTTACGCGGATGACAAAGATATTGAAAATTCGTGTTAATCATGCACTATTCTTTGAACAATTGGTATAATTCATCACCTAATAGCACTACATTACTGTTACACATAAGAAATTACATAATAAAGAAACACGAGTAAAGTTACAATCAACTTTCCAAAATATTTTGATGGCACACATACCATCGATGAAAGAACGAGGTTGTTTGAACACTTTTTCTCATTTATGGCATCCATATATTACTTATAACTGTTCACTGCAATCCCACATACAATAAAACACGTACTTTTATGTGATATTTTTCATCAAAACGTAGAATTATTACATTCACAACTTAGTTCAACAGAACTTCGACTCCATTACGCACTATGACGCTGTATCAGTTAAGTACTCTTTAAGTAGGAATTTATGTAACTGATATAAAGAAATTTAAAAAACTAAACAGTTTTAGCATTAATAAAATATTTTATAAATTTTTAATCTATTTCAATTAATTATAATTGCGTCAACGTAAATTATTTAAAAAAAGTAGTTATTTGGAACTAAAAATGCATTGCATTTCCGCTTCCATGTCCAGCAAGGACGTTGCCAGTTTGACGACTTCTGAATTTAGCATTCAAGCCCGACAGCGATAAGGTATCGCTTTACCGGACTGATGAACAGTAGCAAAATTATTGTCTCTTTATCTAAGTTCTTATACTGAATTTTAAGATAATTCGCTATCTTGAACGATTTTGGAAAGTTATTTTATTTCTTTGTTTTCAGTAAAACTTTTAATTTTATTACTATTCCATTAGACAAAATTAGAATATACTTATATGTGTTATACTAGACTTTTTAAAGGTATCGTGTATTAATGTGTGCAATTACTAAGAAATTAATTCAATCGATTTAGTACACACAACACATTTTATTTATTTACACAAAAATATTTTTAGTTTCAATAAAAATATTCGATTTTATTTCAAGCCTGGCAACATCGTCAGTTTCCCCGACTCCCCGAGTAAAATGTCTGCTTCGAAAGACTTGAATAATAAGTTTCAAATAATTAAGTAGTTACTGTAGAATAATCAATTAAAATTTAAGCTATAAGCAGGTGATTATTACGTTTATAGTTAAAACGTGTGCAATTCTAACTACTTCGATGACTCATCTTAGTGTTTTTGCATAACAATCGATAGAGTAAATTTAGGTTAAGATCTCAGTGCTATTGTATTAGACGAAACCGAACAACACAAATTGTGCGCAGGATATTGTTGAAAACAATACGATTAGATACTGAGGAAACGCGGATGGGATTTGTATTTGTGTATTTATAGTCTCGATGCGGAAACGTATCGAGATGTCATCGACTTACCAACTTTAGTTTTTTTGTGAGTAAAATATATTGCTGTCTAAATAAAGTTCAAATCTAAAGATTGCGAAAGTACTCTAGTATCGACTGACACCCGCAACCTTGCATTAAGTGAATAGAAAGCAATTGTTGCCTTCAATTATGCAGTTAATGGTAGAAATAGCTCGATTTCCTCTTGGACTTAGATGGGGTGTGTTCAATGCAGTTGGAATATTTTATTTCATCGTTTCCCATCTCGCGTTTCTGTCACTTGACCAAATATGAGAACATATTAATAATAATGTACAAAGTAAATGATAATAATGATCACATATCCATTTTTGGATGCCCCATTTCTCTACACCTACACACTTCAATTTGGAATATTAAAAATATCTAACGCACCTGTGATAACGGGTCCTAAACTGACTATTTCTTTGCAGACTAAACTAAAAATGGAACTTAAAAACAGGACAGATAATTTAGACAACAGCTGGATGTTTTTTTTTTAATTAATAAAAGTGAATCTCTTGGAGGTTTAGTGCAAGTGAAATAAGGGACATGTTAAGTGTTGTATTTTAAACCTCAAGAAAGAAGCAAAAAACTCAGGATGTCTGATGAAGAAGACTCTTCGCCAGACCTGGCGTTAGCTCCCACCAATAATGTACCAGGTAAAGTTTTGTTGTAAGTTTTACTTATTATAATGGATCCCCATCAAAAACCTTATCAACAATATGTTTTCCTAGCCATGATGCATTATTATTGAATACTATAAATATACTGATAATTGAGGTAAATTGAAATGGATGACTGGTTAGCATTGTTTGAAATTATATGGCGTTTAACAATTGATAATTAATTTACTTGGGATCCAGATTTCATATATTTTAAGCCCATTCACTAAAGTCATAATGAAAATTTGGAATGTAATTTGAATAACAATATTTGTTGTTTTTTTACTATGGGGACAATACTTTCTTTATAGTTCACCCATCTTTTTTCTTATTCAGTCAAGAATTGTTTGCTCTTTGTATTATGGACTATTTTGACTTGATTTGATAATTCTATTTTCAAGATTTTTGAAAAAAAGTTGTGTTGTACCTTACAATATCTTAAAAGTGCTGCTATATTTATGATTAATGTCTAGTAGGTCTAATAGGTTTTTGATTTATGTTGAATTCAATTTAATTGCAGTGACAGTGTATCAGATCATAGTCCAGTATGTTGTAGTGGAATATTAGAAGTGAAGGATCTAAACTATCTTGAAACATAAATGCTATAAACATAAACATAAGAGCTAGCATTATTACACTACTAGACGATGCCCGCGGCTCCGCCCGCGGAAAAGTCGATAAACAAAATATTGATTTCGTCCCAAGGGAACCTATAATCGGGATAAAATGTATCCTATGTCCTATTCCTGGATGCAACCTATCTGTGTACCGAGTTTCAGCTTAATCCGTTCAACGGTTGGACCGTGAAGGAGGGACAAACATCCAAATATCCAAACATCTTTACAAACTTTCACATTTATAATATTAGTAGGATTTGAGGTGTAAAGGTGTTATGTAGCTTACAGATCAGTGGTTCTTAGCCTTTTCAATATTTTTACCCCTGTGACCTATAAGGAGAACTGATTTTACCCTGTCATTAAAATGTTATCAAAATTCTAGTTTTTTACTGTATTTTTTAATTTTACAATCATAATAATAAGCTCTTTTACCCCGTAAAATAGCTGATTTGCCCCCGTCAGGATTATTATCCCCAGGTTAGGAACTCAGATAGATGAAGATGCACCATTTCATACTTTGTGTTTGACTTTATTGATATTTAACGTATTTGACAAACACCTTTGTATGAAAGTTTTTGATTTAATGTATGTTTGTTTATGCAGGGTTGATTATTTACAGACAGCTTTGACGGTTGTATTTGTCAAATTCATGTTTTTAATATTACTTAAAGTATCTGTTAATAGACTTGATTCTGTACGTAACTAGCCACTTGTAGTATTCCAGGAAAAAAAATCTGCACTTTTATAGAAAACTTTGAACTAACTTTTGAATTGAACTCTGCTTATTAGTGCCTGTAAAAATTCACCCCTGTGATGTTTATATGCCAATGTTGTTTCATTAAAAGATAAGTATTTATATGTAGGCATAATCAATAAATTGATAGGTATTAGTTGTAAAAAGTTCACTATTACTATTAGTAGTTTTATTTTAGTTACATCATTTATTATACAATGTATACTTTTTCACACTACTAATTTATACAACGAAAAGTTACTATCATACGAATGGTCAGAGCTGTCTAATATTATTGTAGGAAATCAAAATCAAAAATCATTTATTCATATAGGTATCAGTGATACTCTTATGCATGTCAATTTTTTGAATCTACCCCTGTTTCGTAAAGGTGCTTTAATATGGAAGAGAGGAAAGGGGAAATAAACTCCTCTGCACATCTTTATTATTAATTAAGGTATTATTAATTGCTTTTGAAATTGTGTGCTAAGTTTCAAAGGTTAGTTTATTATTCTCTTTATGTTTTTGTCCTTCAGTGACCATAATAATAAAAGAGAAAAATACGAATGCAAGATTTTAGTAAGCTACAAAAATCAGGTTCGTTTTTTTCGTCGTGATATAAAAGGTAAACAATGTTGGCACTACTTTTATTCATTTCATTAATTAAAAAAATATTTAGAAGTATACAGAAATTTATTTTAACATTAAATTATCGTTTATTCTTTAATTTTTTTTAATTCGTGTCTGACATATTTTTAAATCGATAATTACAATAAGAAGACACTGTAAAATCGTTTACATTTTAAATCACGACGAAAAAAACGAGGTATAGAATATGCGAAAAGAAGTACACATGGAGCTACATTTTGTACAAAAAATATAGTACCTACATCCGAAATTCATTATAGTAAAGAAAACAAAATTCACACAAACACGTCATTCGGGAAACAAGGTATAATATATTAGTTAGTCGAAGAGAAAGAGAACAAGGCCTTTACCTGTGAGCTGTAAAAAATTTTGACTATAAAAAGCGTTCGTTATTTCATTGAGCCGCCTTAATTCCATGTCAGGCTCATTACTATCCAAACACTCGAGGGGCGAGGGCTCACTGAAGGGGTTGTGAGGGCTCTCTTGCCGGCCTACATTCGCCACCGTCCATATGTTTAACTAACTTGTTTGTTAGTGCGGAATCTCGTAACCTTGTTCCGACCTAGTTGTTGCTAGGCTTAATTTTATGTAAAATAAAATTTTATGATTCAGTTAGATCTAGTTGTGTACGTATTATAACAGCAATTCCAATAAACTTATGGGTAATTAGGAGGTACTTCTACTGCCCATAAAGTTGGGAGATTTTTAAAGACCTAATTAGATATCATTAAGTTGCTGGTATTAATAATGGAAACAGAAACATTTACAGTGTTTCCCAATCAGAAACGCCAAGTAGCCTACGTAAGGAACTTCAAATTCCACGGAAAAATTAGCACCTATTTCGATTGTATGCACCATCAGAAACCTATGTATATGAACTGTATTAAGTGTTAATTTACTAAGTTCTACTGTCTATGACCTAGGTTTTATTGTTCTTTATAGGTTTATATCTATTGCCTAGGTAGGCACGTGATAAATCAGTATTTTTTTTTTAAAGTTCTGGGGTTGAGTGTTATGTTACGCGGCTAATAATCACGCTGCCTAACTCGTTAATAAAATAAAAATATGTAGTTTTTTTTGGCTTTGAAATTGAATTGTATAGAACATAATTAACAAATTCCATTGTTACGCTCGTGCCAAATCGTTGGTATGTGATATAATGACTCCACAGTATACACGTAACACGATTACGAAGTAAGGAAATAGAGCATAGTGTGGCAACGCGTGAGAATTTCTAAAAATAAACAACCATAAAGGATAAATTTGTCGCGTCGTCGTCGCTGTCATAATAAAGAAACTAAACCAGTTTGCTATAACAGCGAAACTATGTAATTAAAATGTGTCAGGGACGGTCGATGCGCGAACCCCCGGCTTGAAGTGCTATTATAACCAATCTAGTATTTATGTACATTATCTAGCGTTATGAATACGGCTGTAATGTAGTTTTTAGGTTCACTAGTTACCCGCCATCGTTCCGCTTCGGTAAACCCACGATTATTCATATTTTGGACTCTATCCTGCCTACAATAAACTTCATTAAAGTCTGTAAGAGATATGAGATAGTTGTTATTAAAAGTATTGTTAAGGCTAATTTTACAGTTAATTAGGGCTTAATTAAAGTTCGTGTTATATGGTAACGATGTGGTTTACGGATCACGTCTTTAATTTACCTTACTTAATATACATAGGTGTTGTTGTCGGTTACTGAAAATAAAAAAATCTAGGTGTTATTTAGTTTGTTGAGCGCTGCAATTACTGTCAGCCTGTAACTATAATACGTATGTAACTGTTTGTATTTTGTTAATTACTCGTTTATCTGTACCGATAACGGTATCTAACAATGTTTAAGTGGAGATAAGTCAGCTTTTTAACTACTATTGATCCTTAAGTCAGAATCGACAGAAATGTCTGGCTGAACACTCGAAAGTTAATTTTGGAACGACTGCATGTTTGGGAAGTTTAAGATCTGAATCCGTGTTGTCGTTTATATTAATGTATAGAAATCTTGTTATAACTAATCGTATGTCATGCAAGACTAGTAATTAAATAGGTACTTCTATTGTAATGTTTTCGGACCTTACAGCATTCTCTTCAGTGAAAATTGGTCAAGATAAAGTTACCATACCGGGAAATAAAGTTACTTCTACATTATAAATCCTTTGTTTTTTGGCCGCTCACTTAATTATTAGAATTTAGGTGTTACATAGTATTCATCTTCCCTTAAGAACATCGAATACATCCCGGTATATATGAGGAAGGTCAGAAATCTCATGAACGCACTGATGTCTGTGAATTTGCGATGCAGTTTCTTCGTCTGTCTATCAAAAACCAAACACGGATATACGAGTATCTCCCTCGCAGAGAATGCTAGACACGTTCTTCTAGTATTTCCTCTCATAGATTCCGTTCTATTCGCCCATATCTCTAGGGTGCAGTCAATTAACGGTCGCAGCTTCAGCAATTAACCAGCTGTCGAGTGGCAATGATTCACGCGTGTACAGCCAATGCAGCGCACTACGACACGCATTCGTAATGCGTATATTATTGTTTCTATGGCCATGGGATATCCTTTTGGCTGCCACCTCGGTTAGGCCCTGTTTCCTGTTGATTGTTTAGCCTGACACGCTTTGATTTGCTTTGCTGCGGTCTCGTATTGTTAGTTTTAGGTTGTTAGATTGTTTTAATTGTTTAGCCGGTTTGTTTTTGTTTGAGAGCGGTTAGTTTTACGTAATTTTTGGTTGTTGTTTTCCTAACTGTATTAGAGTGGTGTAGTGGAAACCAGCGTTTAATGTAAATATGTGATGTTATGGATTGCGTTCCTTGGTTTAGGATTACGTTAATTACAAGTCACATAGATAATTATTAGTCGAATACAAACATCACGAAAACCTTCCAAAGTCCAACAAAAACATTCATATTTGTCACATAAGTCTCCGTAGTACTATATTATTGCACACATAGGTGCGTAATGCATATATTTAGTGGCATATTTTTATCCGATGAGAAGTCATTGACGCGCTACCAAAAATATTTATGTACACTCGCGTGCGTGAAATATAAATGCGTGATAGATAGTACGACTAAATTGAGATTAGGCAAATACCACAAGTTCACGTAATGTTTTTAATCCAACTCAATTGGATCGATTTTTTTAAATGAGACGTTAATGTGATTAAATCGAATATCTTGTTCTAAAATGCTGGGATTATAAAGATAAAAATAATTATAGTTTGTATTTAGTATAAAATTTCAATAAAAATGTCAATCATCATCTACTATTTGAATTTTAAAGTCTTCCATTTTAATTTTTGATAAACTGAACCTATGACTCTGTTGACTTTAATTAGTTTAATAGCACATTAAGCCATTGAAGTCTTTTCTGTCTTCCTTCATGATCAAGGATGTTTATGCTGTTACTAATGATCCATAAGTGATGTAGAGGTCTTAACTTTAGGTGCTTCGTTCAATTAAAAAAAAAAAACAATCCATTATTACGCTACGTACTGGCGCATGAAGAGAGACGTGAAAATTTATCTATCAACGATGTTAAATATACAATTGCCATGGCAAAAGTAACCGTAATACCGTAACGCTAAGGTTTCCGTTCCAGCTCTGGGCATCAAACGGCTAAAGCAGATAGAGACGATGTTCGTGTCCCGTCGTCTCCAAGGCCCTCGGATGCACGGCTTCAGTGTGGAGACCCTCCTGGATGTGCTGCTGGTGTTGTACGACGAGTGCTGCAACAGCAGTCTTCGAAGGGAGAAGGCTGTAGCAGATTTCATATCCTACGGTGAGTGTGTTTGTGTTAACTTAGAAGTTTGACGATCCCGTAGCTTAGTTGGTAGTGCTGCCTGCGAAGCGAGAGAATGAATTTTAATTTGTATTATCGATCTGGATGTGTACATCCATTTGTGTTATTTGGTTGTCCATGGTACTCATGAATATATAAATGAGTGATGAAACAACATATTCTAGTGAGGCAATGAATTTGTAGCGTTATTTTATTGTATCCTCCTTTAATACGAAGCCTGGGATTACCTGACCATGTTAAATCGGATTTTATGCCTTAATATTCTCGCTAAAGCACAAAAAACGTCTTTTATTCAGTAAAGCAGTTGAAATATAAATCAGTCTACGTACAGAACTGAAATATGGGTATTACTTGGTATGATAGTATTAAGGCTTAAATGTTTGATGAAACAACACCAACGGCCAAATGTTACGAAACTAAGTTAGTAATTCTTCGTATTGCATACTTTAATGTAATAAACATCGTTGTTTCAGCTAAACCAGTGGCGTCAGCTTTGAAACGGCTACGGTTGTCGCGTGATGACTTTGAGCTGGTCAAGGTGATAGGACGCGGCGCCTTCGGGGAAGTGTGTGTGGTGCGCGCGAGCTTCATGCAGGTAGGGGGAGGGAGGGGAGATTACATTTTAAGACTACTAGAAGTCGCCAGCGGCTCCGCCCGCGTAATTTTCCCGTTTCTGAAACAATTTTTTTTGCTGCTCCTCTCCTATACATCTTAGCGTGATGTTATATAGCCTAGAGGTTTCCTCGATAAATGGACTATCTTACACTAAAAGAATTTTTCAAATCGGTCCAGTAGTTCCTGAGATTAGCGCGTTCAAACAAACAAAACAAACCCTTTAGCTTTATATATTAGTATAGATAACGGGTTATAGGTTGGGTCATGGTCACGGCGAGACTGCGGTGGCGGGAAGAAACTTGACAGATGACACTTGACTTGACAGACCACTAATGACAGATAAGACTCATGTGCAAACAAAACACAACATGGTGTTAAATTGTGTCAAAATCGTTGGGTTAAATTTACCATAAACAATTTATATGCAGTATAACAAACTCATGTTTTTCTAAAATTTACCTTTGTCATGATGATTGCTAATTTCTGAAGTACCTACAGAAATTATGAACTTGGAAATTTTTCGTTGACCGTACTTTCACCATAAACTTTAAGAATATCTAAATTACACATTCTCTTAGTATTTGCAAGTTTTAAAGTAAGAGATGTGAGTCAGATTTTAATTGGGAATTTCGCAGTTCATTTATCACTTTCTTATCGACTTCAGTTTGTCCGCGGCAAATTTATGAGACATCTTGAATTTCCATCACTCTGAGTAACTTGGTTTTTATGTATCCTAAAAATAAATTTATAGCAATATATAGCATATTATTTTTGTCCTGTATGGTACCTTATGGTATTGTTATTATATTCAGCAGGGAACAGAAAACCCAGGGAATAGTATTGCTACAACTGGCACAGTATCTACGACAGCGGGAGAGAGGGTATATGCCATGAAGATACTTAATAAGTGGGAGATGTTGAAGGTAAGTTTCGTTTGGTTAATCTTTAATAAAAATTTGATTATAAAGTTACATAGAATCTTAAGCCCTTATCAAACAGACAGCGAAAGTGCGACAAAGATTTTATATTTTGTAATGTATATTTTCCTTTGAATCGGGCAACATAGAGAAATAAAACAGAATCGCTTTTCTATATGACTACAATGAAGAGTAACTACATTATTAAATCACATTATCATTACAATATTACAATTACATATTATACACTTATGCACGACATTTTTTTTAATCTACCCCCGTTTCGTAACGGTGCTTTTAATATGGAGATGAAGAAATGGGAAAGAAACACATCTTCTTAAAAAAGGAATAACAATAGATCATTTTAGATTCGCTGTCTGTTTGAAAAGGGAGTTAAGGACGATTGTGTGACAAAAATGTTGTGTTTTGTGCATAGAGAGCAGAGACTGCGTGTTTTCAAGAGGAGCGAGATGTGCTCGTGTTCGGCGACCGCCGCTGGATAACCAATCTGCATTACGCCTTCCAGGATGAACATAATCTGGTAATAACATACATATATATCTCCTCAACACTATCATCCATCCATCCATCTATCTATCCACTATCCATCAACTTTTGGACGTCTATTGCTAGAGTTAATTTAATTGGACCGATTTAAGCAAAAATGTTCCAACCCACAACCTCAACAATTTCGAGTTTTTGTGACTTATGTACTCCAAATAAGGTATATTTTAACATATCAAAGACTCATAACTCTATGGTAATAATTGACGAAAATCCGTATGGTCCAACCCACAGCTGAAATATCGAAGACCATCTATTAAAATGAATAAATGTTTCAAGCTATTAGAAACATTTTTGCATTTTCTTGATTGCCCTGACGTATGTTAATTTTATTTTGCTATAATGATTCAAACAACTTGGATCAATCATACTTCTATACAATATGAAAAAAATTAACAAAACTCATTCTGCTTAAATGTTCCATTAAACCTTGAATCATTATAACTCGATTCCAAATAACATTCGACTACAGAACTATAGTGATTCAGGCCACATGCATATATATTTTAATTAAGAAATACGAAAAATTTTATTCAAAACGATTCACAACCTTTTTTTTAACCTTATAAAATTATCATTAGTATCTCCGTGATGAAGTACGTAAACAAAATATTACTTTTATACCGAAAAGTTAAATTAAGTAAGCATTTAAAACCTACTTTTTGCAATTATCTACAATAAAATTACATGTTTTGCATGAATATTTTTGAGGGATTTTGTGATCAAAACTAGTTGAAGATCATTTATGCATATTTCTAATATCAACCTGTTGTATCTGACCTAAAGTTTCGCAAAAAGGATTAAAGTGACGTGGATTTTGAGGTCGGTGGCAGTAAGGTCGTGGTAGTAAAACCTCACCGACCTCAAAAGAAATTGTAGGTAAATCACTAATTCGTTATTTCATACTTTTCGGTGACGTTTTTGGAAGTTGGTTTTTTAATTTTTATTTTATTTCATATTTTTTTGTTTAAAGAAAGATCAGTCCCATCCTATGTATGAGTAAAGTTCTCATCAACACGAAGTATTCAAGCCCAAACACTGGGGGTGACTGCCGTGAATGTTTGAGGAGTTCCCTCGACTGTCTTTCAGTGACATTATCAGATCGACTCCAGATTTTCACATTATTGCAGTGCTTAAAAAGACTTTATTAAAAAATGAAACGTATTAGTCGTCCCTACGATTTTTGAAAGTTCCTCTCGATTTCCCTGAGAAGCCATCATCAGAACCTGGTTTGCTTATCATGTAACCACCCTTGGGATGTCTCCTTTCTAACAAAAAAAGAATCATTAAAATCTGTTCATGAATGACGAAGTTATCGGCGAACACACATAAAAAAAGCATATATATGGTCGAATTGAGAAACCTCCTCCTTTTTCATGATGATTTTCATGATTTTTTTCATGATATAGATGGTTATTGTGATGAACCTGACTTTGATTTGGATGAGGAGTATGGTCACTTTGTTATTTTTTTAAATAAAACAAGAATATTAAATGTTTTTGAGATTTAACTTTTGTTATTTTTGAAACATTCTTGCATTTTTCTTTCCACAGCCTACACAGCAAAACCCATACAAAATTTATTTTGTTAAAAGGATCCAGACGCAACTTTCTTGAATATCTACTAATCTATTATTATTTATTCACTAAATGCATGCATTTAAATTAGTTTAGTACATTTAGAATTGCCTAAAATTAAAAACACAACGTTACGCATTATATAACCAGGGCAACACAGCAATAAACTTTAAAGTCAATTATCTCGAAATGAGGTTTGTGTGGTATGGAACCTTTTTGCTTAAATCGGTCCAATTATATCTCCGATAACTGGCGCGATTTTCTTCAGGACCTGTACTTAACTGCGCTAGAGGGAAGGCAATTTTTTACAACCATAATTATGTGTCCATTTCAACATAATGAAATGTTATTAGATTTTTCTCCATTGTGGGAGTGGTATAGGCTACATATTTGTTAATACTGCTCCACTTTTCCCCTAGGATTTTTTTTTTTTTAGTTTTTTTATTGTACTTTTTTTATGTTTTTCTACGAATTATTACTTGTTATTTCAGTATCTAGTGATGGACTACTACTGCGGCGGTGACTTGCTCACGTTGCTATCGAAGTTTGAAGACCGGCTGCCTGAAGATATGGCGCGCTTCTACATTGTGGAGATGGTGCTCGCGTTGCAGAGTGTACACGAGTTGCGATATGTGCATAGGTGAGTGGTAGGAACTGTGGGTGAAACCTGTGTTGACGGGTGTACTGTTATGGTTAGTTTCTTTCTGTGGGATATGTCTTGTGTAGCCTTATAAAATAAGCCAGATAGATTACGTTTAAGAAGTTAGGGATATAAATATGTAAATTACATAATAGAGTTTATAGTGGAGTTTTAATCGAATACTCACAGTAGTATGTATTTGAAAGATTAGATAGACTATTGTCTAATTGTAGATGATCACGAAATCTTAAAAACCATGCAACAGTTTTCAGTTGAACGTCCTAAATTCGTAATTGTATATGCTGAAAATTATAGCAATTGTAGGTAACGTAAATTTCTAAGCACGTATGTGTGTATGATTATTGATGTTTGATTGGTTATATTTTAATTTCAGAGATATAAAGCCAGACAATGTGTTGTTGGACGCGAGCGGTCATATTAGACTTGCTGATTTCGGCTCCTGTTTGCGATTAGGGGATGATGGGAAGGTAATTTCTGTTTTTTGTTAAAAAAAATTAAAGACTTGATTTTCTCGCCAAACTAGGTGATTTCTAATGGATTGTGCCCGTCATACGACCTTTTGTATGTGTTTCTAATTTCTGCAAATATATTTGCAGGTGCAAAGCAATGTTGCGGTGGGAACTCCCGATTATATTTCGCCGGAAATATTACGGGTAATGTATTAATATTAAATTAAATAATATTAATTGGATTGGTAATTCGAATTAATTCTGTGTCGTGTGTGTTAAATTATGTAGTACATTGAATGTATTTTTTTGTTATGAATAGTGATATCCATTTATAGGACGATAGGAAATCGATATAATGATCAATATTTATAATTTCTACAGGCAATGGAAGATGGCCAAGGGCGTTACGGACCGGAATGCGATTGGTGGTCGCTTGGTTAGTAAAAATATACTTAGTTATTTTATGATGAATGTATGAAATGACACTTTTTCAAATTAATGACACCTTTCTGTTTTTTCATATGACTGTGAACGAAAACATATGAACAATGTCCTACATTGTATGTACCATATGTGTGGTGTACGTCCACAGGTGTATGTATGTACGAGATGTTGTTCGGCGAGACGCCATTCTACGCGGAGTCGTTAGTGGAAACATACGGGAAGATCATGAACCACGCGCGCTCCTTCCACTGCCCGCCGCCCGACGAACACGCTGCGCAGGTACGTCGCGTCACGTCACGTTAATCCACGTCAGGTTACGTTAGTCCACGTCAGGTTACGTTAGTCCACGTCAGGTTACGTTAGCCGACGTCAGGTAACGTTTTGATGGTGAACGTTAGGTTACGTTATTATAGGTTAAATAATATTATCCCACGTTATTTTACATCATAAATATATATGTACCTCATTAAATTACAGGTTACAGAGGAAGCGAAAGATTTGATAAGGCGGTTAATATGCTCGTCGGAGAATCGACTAGGGAAGAATGGGTTACAAGATTTTAAAGTAAGTTTCATAAGACTGTCATATTATTATATTTTACCTTAAAATAACGTGTAATCAAGATAAATCACATGGTAGAATAAGAAGATAGCGGTGGGCAGCTTATTTCAGTCCTAATAAACTCATTTTTTTTATCATCTCGTAGAATTTCTGGGATTTCTTTCTCCATACGCAGTACTGCCTAAAATTACTTAAAATGACGGTACTTTTCAGAGTCACCCATGGTTCAGTGGTGTGGAGTGGGAGAGTGTTCGGGAGACGCAGGCGCCGTTCGTTCCCGACGTGGCCAGCCCCACCGACACTTCCAACTTTGATGTCGACGACACGGACATACGGTACGTTTTTACTTATAGATATAAGTGTGTCAATTGATATCTAATAGCTTCGCCTTATGTAACATATTTGATCTTTTATGATTGGTCCCTTATATTTTTACAGCTGGTACTCTTGAACTGAAATTTACTTGTGCCATTAGTGTTGTTCTGTACCGCCATTTCAATAACTGTAATAGTTTGACAAGTCCTTTGAGGTATCTTGAGGATAGCACCAGCTACTGGGCCTAATTGTGGTCGTAAATACTACTCAGTCATTGCTAAATATCCCATAAAATATTTATCAAAATCATGACGTATGATTTAATAAAGTGTACTCCCAGACAACTCAATCGAATCACCTGCAATTTATATTTAAACTAGACGACGCCCACGGCTTCGCACGCGGAAGAGTAGTTAAAAAATATATTGCATTTATCCCAAGGGAACCTATAATCAGGATACAATCTATCTCATGTCCT
>LGAG01000412.1:1180659-1192303 GCA_001278395.1 Lerema accius | reverse complement strand
GGCACAGTATGCAGACTCGTTGGCGCAACAACAAGCGCGCTATACCGCGGAAATAGCTTCGTTACGAGATCAACTGCACGAGGGAGATGCTGTTAGATCGATGCTCAACCGAGAGGTAACATAAAAATATTACATTTGCTCACTTAGAATTTTTATTAGAAAATAATAAAGATAACCCACTAATAAACAGACGAGGTACGAGATGGTTTATGGTTACGGTCGCCAATGGAAATCATTTATATGGAAAGGACAGTATTGTCGACCAAAAAAATGGCTCTCAAGCCTCTTAATCTCCTTTACGCGGAGATTAACCTTGATTGAGCTTAAAAATAAGGTAATCGGTAATTTTTCCTAGTGTTCAAACGCGTTTATTGAGTCGTAACGTTTTTCTTTCAGCTACAATCGTCCAAAGAGAAGCTAGAGAGCAGACGTCTGGAACAACTGACTGACGGGGAGGACAAGCAGATGCTTATCAACGAGAATAGAAAACTTGCCAAAGATTTGGATGCGGTGAGACCTATTTTCTTTTAGCCTCCGCCCGCGATGACAACAAATAGATTTACTGCCACTTTGGTACAAAGTTGAAACTATGTTCTTAACCTATGGTTATGTACTCTATCACTACCACGTGCTTTTCGCTTATTTATATCTGTCTTTGGCACTGTAAGTAGTCCCTAAACGCATAGATTAAGTGTGGTCAAGATTTTTGTGTTTAAAAGCGGACGTAATCGAAATTATAATTATCTATGCACAGATGGCGGAGAATGGTCGGCGGTGGCAGGCAGAGCGGCGACAATTAGAAGTCGAATTGGAGGAATTGAGGTCCAAACGAGACTCTATGCAACATTGGGAGGCACAGGTACGGCGACTAATGCGTCGTTATTATTTTATAGAACGTCGACGATGACGTCATATATTAGGAGTTAATCTTTAAAAAAAATCTTATTCGAAATTGTAGTAGTTACGTTGTGTAGCTATATACCTAACCTTTTTTTCGCAAAAGGATGAAATCGCTAATTCAAATTGATTTCAAGAATGTTTTTAGTACGAGGTTATGTAGGTGTCATTATTTATTAAACATTGCAGATAGCAGATATTATTAGGTGGGTGGCAGACGAGAAAGAAGCCCGCGGTTATTTACAAGCTCTAGCTACCAAGATGACTGAGGAACTAGATTACTTGAAACATGGTAAGTTTCAGAATTAACTACTGCAATTATTATTTGACTCTTTCACACATAACTGTCAAAGAAGTCTCACTAAAGAGACTAAGGTCGGCCGCACATTGAACACGTTTGCGTACGAATTTTACTCGTGCGGACACAAGAACAGATACGAATGATCCCGATATTCCAGGTACTATGGGAGCGCGCACACTGGGTGCGAGTTAGTCGTGTGTATAACTGTTCATACATGTCCGCACGAGTAAAATTCGCACGAAAACGTGACCAATGTGCGGCCGGCCTAAGTTAGAATAGAAATAATGAACAAGTAAAATTAAAAAATATTTTTTTAAACAAGCTTTTATTACTTTTCAATAAGAAAAAGAACTAAAAAGTTAAAATGCAAAATTTCAAGTCCCTACTGTTAACCGTTGAGGAGTTCAATTGTCTGGAGCCAATCCTGGTATCAGTATCACATCATGCTTATTATAAACATGCATTGTCATCAGAACTAGACTGTAAAATTGTAGCTCAATCGGACACCGCAAAGTGGGTGAAATTTAGCTTGTAAGATTTCATTACAAACACCGGACAGGTGAAACTAAATAAAGGCTTGTAAAATATCATGGTATTACTATTCATCAGCGAGCGGTGGCAGAGTGGGCGCGCCGTCGTCTCCGCCCGCGAGCGGCGCGCCGGGCGGCTGGCGCAACCGTCGCTCGCAGAAGCTGGACAAGATGGAGATCCTCACGCTGCAGTCCTCGCTGCACTCCGAGATCCAGGCCAAGCAGGCCGTCGGCGAAGAGCTGTCCAGGACCAGGGCTGAGCTGCTCGCTAGTCAGAGGTCTGTTTAACTACTGTCTTTATACTCTTTTTTTTAATACTGCCAAGTTTTTTTTTTTATTTTTTTTTCTTTATGCCTATGCTAGCCTTATTAGTCTATGTATGGATTTGGTATCAACGAGCCGGTTATAAGATGGATGTTTTTTATCCAGACATTAGGCATTCGGTCGGATCTAAGTTTACCGTCGATAGACTACGCTACCACGTTAAATTGTCTTCAAGTTAATATTAAAAACGTAAACCGTAAGGCACAACACATAAAGTTCATACTTCAACGTTTGTCTCGTAGCCTCACTAACTGAAACTGTATGTTACAAAACAAAGCCCACTGTTCACACAGGGAGCTGGTAGAAACCCGTCAGCGACTCGACGCCCTCGCGCACGACATGAAACGCAAGGAGCAACACATCCGCGACATGCAGGCGCAGCTCGACGCGCCGCACCACACCGCCGCGCACTCCTGTGAGTATACGCACCGTCGTCACACCACACCCGCTGTCACACTGTCACCCACTGTCACATTGTCACCAACTGTCACACAGTCTCCTACTGTCACACAGTCACCCACTGTCACCTTCACTCACAATCACACTACTGCCACTGTCACACACAGATATTATGTCATGGTTTAGGTTACCTATAAAGTAGGTCACACACTAATAAACTACCACACAAGTCATGTCACATAAGTACACCAAGTTGGACTGCTCAAGCGCAATTTTTTTTTTAAGAAAATTATATACAGATTTTTAATTCGTCATTGCTATTGTTATAAATTGGTATCTCGAAAAAAAATGTTTTTTTTATTGCGTATGACTGCTTGCATAAGGTCAACATTTACCAAGGTTTTCACACGTTTGGTAATTAAAAATCTATTGATACTTGTCATAGTAAAATATTTATTTAAAAATAAACTGAGCATCACGACAAAATAGCCTTAAAATAAAGTCCAATTTCCCCATCATCACAACACTACATGAATCGTTTAACATATCAAAATGACGCCGGTACATTATTACAGATATCATCACTCATCAAGATCCCAGAAGAGTGAGAGTGAGACAGCGATCCTATCTGTAATAGTGTTGTCTTGTACTGGTTCACATTATAACATTCTAAAACATAAATTCTGTATCGTCCTCATATCAAATCACGGACATAACATAAAAAAGAAATTACTTTAATACTGTAACAAATAGCTCATTAGAGAATAGGGACACACTCATTTTACCCTGAACATTTTTATTTAATTTTTTATTGTGTTTTTCTTGTTTATATTTAATATACAGGGTGTCTCACTTCTTGCACTTTTTTCCTTTAAGCGGGTAGAAAACATATAGTTTTGTCTGTTAAATTCTGAGTGGTGTCTATTTCATTTATTAAAAAAAGTTTATTGCAAAACTACGACATTTTTTTCTGCAATAACGTGTTTTATTCGGACTGTTTATTTTGAGTTACTATACTTGGTTTTGTTAAGAGTTTTACCTATTTTGGTTTTCAATATAGCTAACGATAAATATTCTGGGTCAAAGTTTTAGTCTTAATTTTAAGTATAGTTTGATATATAATAATCCTAAAATGTATTCTAAAATTTTGGGATACCCTGTATATATTTTACTACTAGTGTATAACTTGTGTGCGTGTAACACTCAAGTTGTTTAATATATTTATATTTTATCCCTTAGTTGTGTTACAAATACGCTGGGTACTGTATAAATGTGTGCAATATTCCACATTTTTGTGTAGTGGTTATATATAAATGTATTTATTTTACAGCACAGTATATATAGCGAAGTTATATTATGTTTATTTAGTGCACCTTTTCTTTTTGTTTTCGTTACATGTTACCGCACAATCCCATCCAATACACACACGAAACGTGAAATGTACGTAACCGTGACGTGACGAAATCGTCCGAACTCGTCCGAACCCATCAATCGCCCCAATGTCAAATGGAATGTTGGGATCCCACCACAAAGTCCAACGTCGCCCGCGACGAAAAAAACGAAAATAAACCTTCGACGGTCCGCTTTACCCCATCGCGTACGCTATTGGTGCACCCGTATTGACTGTGAATTATGAAATTGGACTGTGATTTGATTCGGAACACACTGTGCCATTATTGTTATTTCAATAAAAAAAAAATTATGTACAAAATTTGTCCGTTTCCAAAATGGATATATCTGGGGCCATGTACGTTTTGCGGACACGCTTGCGGTCGCATTTACGTGAAACGATTGTGTATTACTGTGGCATTTATATTGTACGCGTCTGACGCGTTTTACATTTTTTTTTTACTTTTATCTTTCTGCATTTGTGTTTTTATTTTTGTCATTGATCCTGCGTCGTGCTGTTCGATATGTTTATTCAATGACAGTTCGCGCGTTCATAAGGCCGTACTTACCTCTGTTTTTAGGTGTGACGTCATGTTTATGGGGAGTTGCGATACTTGTATATCATCAGATATACGACTGATATTTGTCAAAGAACCGTTAAATGAAAAAGTTTCGTTGCCTCTGGCAGCAATTTTTATATATTGTAAATATTTCAACCCAGATTTCCTATTGTATGGAAAATGTTTAATATTTTGCAATATTTGTAGGTAAGTTTCTATCTCCATGGGTGCTACTTGTTGATGTTGGTCAAATATTGCGATGTTCTTGACATTGATCATGATGAGAAGTTTTAATCAGTTTGAAATACGACATTGATTTTTGCTTTAATTTTTTTATAAAATTCGAGACTAATTTATTAGCCACAGATTCCGTCTCTTCTTTTTTTAATTGTTATTAATTATAAAAAAGTGGTAACAAACGATAAATTTATTAAAATATTCCAATGTTGTATTGATTTTATTCGGAAGTATTTGAAGGTACTTAATTAAATTATTTATATTCCTATAATCTCACCAAAGGTGCAATCATCGTCTAGGTACGAACTATACTAGTCTAAAATAAGTTTTTTTTACCAAAGATTTTACACTTAAATAAAATACATATTAATTTTACGCCTTAAACGCTCGAACTAGTCATTGCTCTCGATTTATTTATTATTGTTTTTATGTTTGTTTTAATATTTTAAAGTATGTTTCACTGTGTTGCATTTTAGAACTCAGTTTTACACGTTTTATTGATTTATTGATAATTTTAATTTATTATTTTTGAAACTTATTTTCTTTTTGGCAAAGTTTGAAATTTAATTCAGTATTAATATATTTGATATAAGTATTACTACCATGACAGCACTGCGCAGGTTTTTAGCAGCTAAGTTTCAACTAGATCCGTAAAGAATCTCAGGTTTTTGTTTTTTAGCTTTTGTTTTTTAAAACTACAACTACGAGTATAAAGGGTGTAATCGTGAGGTGACAAAAGATGTGATAAATGATAGGAAAAAATAATAAATCACTGCAACATTACTTATAGAGCTTTGCATAGATTTAAAAAGTACATTTTTATCTGCATTTTGTAAATTAATTAGAATTATATGTTTGTTATATAAATTCAAACATCATCTATTTATCATAACGATCGAACATCATTAGTTCTTGACAGTTGTGTTGACATTTTACAGATATTTTAGTAAAATATAATAGTATTTTAAATTACTTGGTGTTAAACAATATATTTTATATTTTCGAAAAACCAACCTTAACGATTACACCCTGTATATTGGAAGATGATTTTACAGATTGTGGTGTTAAAAAATGAAAAATTATGCATAAGACGAGTAAACTTTGTTTCATTATTTACAATAACATTCGGTACATGTATACTGCATTTACTTTTTGTTTGTTTTTTTTTTATTATTTTATCCGTACATTGTAATATGGCGAAATGTCGACACTGAATGTAAATACATGTTGTGCTTTAGCACAGGTGGAATGAAACTTCTTTACGTTAGTAGTATAGCTTTAGAAATAAAACTAACTAATTCCATGGCTTATGAAAATGAAACATAAGATGTGAAAGGGGAATTAGAAATATGGGGAGTTTTAAAAATAAAACGACACGAGAAAACATATCTTTCTGACAAAATAGTTTTTATGAACTATTTTCTTATGATTGTTTTAGTAAGTTTCAACCTAGTGTGATACTGACCATGCCACATTTTCTATTAATAACATTTTTTTGAAATTATCAATAACATTATATTAATGACATTTAATGAAGACCCCCACTTTGTGGTTATTCGCTTAGGTTAGGACAGACACTTATGTTGTACTCGTATGTTAGCTCTATATTCCCATTATATAAACAGTTGAGAAGTTTCACTCCAAGTATACGACATTTTGTATGTGATGTTACATTTTCGTGAACTATACAATGTATATGTAATATATGATATTAAAGTTCTGTTGTATTATCTTGTTATTTATTTATTTTTTATTTCAATTTTTTACAAACATATTTTTACTTAGTTCAATGATAAAGTATAGTGATTAAATATGGATATCAAATATATCACTATTTTGCATTTTAAATATTTAATACTGATTCTTTTACATTATTTAAATACTTATGTTATATAAATTAACCCATTCACTGTCTAAATGATAGTATAATTAATTAATAACAAGTGGTTTCACTGCTAACATAGTCTACGACCTATCAGTGATACATCTTGTGTTACAAATTTGCACGGGCAACGTTGGTCGTTGCCAAAAAATATGCGTGAACCATATGGTACACGGATAGTCCATGTTTAGTCTGTGGACAGCGAATGGGTTGTCAATTGGTATGTATGTATAACTGAGGGTGTGAGTTATGCGCACGCAGCGAGGCAGGGATCGGCGAAGTCTGGTTATTGGAGCGGCAAAGAAGAGAATGGTTCGTTGGTTTTGTTACTAGGCGGTTGCGTTTGTCCGTAATGAACGTCCTATTAGAAGTAGACTATCGTATGTTATTGTGTATTCGTTTCGTCCTTATTGACAATGGCTGTTGTTATGTTGTGAAGAATTTTTCCTTTAAATTAAAGTATCCATAAAGTGGATAATATTTCACTATTAAAATTTTGGAGGTTGTTTATTATCCTATTATTTATAAGTATTTCCAAGCCTAAGCTTCGTAGTCTGGGTATTATAAATCATTAAAAATTGTATGTTCCAATCAAGTTAAGGCTTAAAAAATTAAAGCCTGTAATATCGGTGTCCTATAAACACGTATAAAAATTGTTACAAGACTTATTTAGTGTTTTTGGGAAGTAGCTAATTAGAAATTGTGTAATAGAAAATGAGTCCTTTAATATCTATTTGTGTATATCAAAAACATTTATATTATTATTTTATAACAACAGGTATTGTCTACTAAAACAAAAGGTTTTCATGGATTTTCTTGTCTTTGTGCTGCGTTCTTAGAAATACCTATAGTAATAGTACCAAATCGTTGCATTGTAAGTGCAAGCAAGTGTAAAGGGAAAATTAACTTTTAATTTACATACGAGATATCGCTGTTTTGTGAATCTTTTTAGATGTAAGATTTATAATTAAACAAGCATGTTTTAGTAGAGGTGGGTAGTTCTATATTTTTTATTGATCTTTTTATAAATTTTCAGTAAATTTATAAATTATTTACTTAGATATTCAAGGGATTACAGGGAAATGGAAGTATTATATTACCACAATTATTTGTATGTTTGATTTATTTCTAAGTTGACCTTAGTTTGTTATCAAAATTTTGTACCGAAGACTCTAAAACAGCGATACTTGTGAACAATTTGGCAATTTAAATTTTCGGTTTAGATTTCTTTATCTAATTGTAAATGGCTTCGCTTTTGCTTGAGCTTTCTCGCGGTGACATGGATGTGACAGAAAATTTTATTTTGTATACTTCCCGATACATTGTTAAAGTCGTATATATACGATAGATATTTCAGTTTTTTTTTTAATTCAGTAAAAAAAGGATTTTCGCCTTTCCATGCTTAGTAACATTCGTTTTTTTTTATCAAAAAGTTTGCCACATGTTCAGCATTTTTCGAATTATGTCCATTCATAAACACCACATAACGCGCTAAGCAATATGTTTTTTTTCTTTAACACTTGTTTGTATTGGCACCCAGGTATTGACTAATCAGTTTTTATTGTAAGCCACCTCACTATTATCTGTATGTTCCCTAGACTTATGAGATAACATTAGCACAACTTATAACTATTATGAATGCAGTACAGAAAAAATATATACGAAAATAATTTACCATATTTGTAATAAGTTCTAGACAATATATTATGAATTATAGGTTATGAAAAAAAAAACTCGAAAATTTTGGAAAAATTGTTTTAAAAATGTCTTAAAATATTTTTTTTTTTGGATATCCTGCTTTGTCTATGTTATACGTTGTGTAAATGTTGGCTCTTACGCCAGTGGGTTTAGTTTGTACAGCGTCTATTGTAAGCGTCCAATTTGTCCTATTATTACGCAAATACTTAATAGCTAGCATAATAAAATATACCCAGAGACACATTAATCGATGTTAATAGCATTAAGTATAGTTAAAGATCGACTGGAAAAAAAATCCAATTACTGTTTTTTGACACTTTTATTTACTTTCATTCTTTGTGAAAAAATATAATTAAGTTGTAATGTACTTAACTTTAAATTTTTTACCAAAAATGGGTAAAGAGTCGATTCATGTGTCAGGATATTGATTTGTTGTATTATTTTCATCTGAAAACCTTTTTAGGCTATGTAGAAATTGTTATTATATTTAAGCTAATAAAAATGTATTTGCGTAGTAAGTTACTGCATGTGTTTCTTAGTCCCAATTTTGTTGACTAAATGTTTTATGTATAGTCGGGAGCTTAAATATTTATGCTAGGTTCTTAAGAGCTTCCTACTTTTTTATACTTATTAAAATTGTGTTTTTTTTTGCTGTTTAATTTGAGTACCCGACTGTACTTTTCATACCTTGATTTTGCTAATGATATTATCATTAATATATCAAACAGTTTGTATGGTATCGTTTTGTGATCGTGGTTTCGGTTGGGATTGGTTTATGTTTTTATCCTATTATTTAGTATTTATGTATTATACAATATATATATTTTCTTCACTTTATACTTTTATTATTTTATCGTATACTAATATATTGTTAATATCCTTTCAGTTTTGGACCGTCCTTCATCACAAATGAGCTACTTAGACCAATTCCTGAAAGATACGCCCACAGAGCGACATTATGACAACGTGCCCTCCATAAACAACGATCAGAAGGTATGTCACGTCATCACTAACTATTACGTGTTACTAACAAAATGCCAACAGTCTTTGGTTGATTCAAAATATGTAGCATACATTTTCTGATCATTGCTAGTTTAGTTGTAGCCCAATTAATGTAGAATAATGTATATATTTTCTTAATTTGCTAAAGCCAAGCTTGTACTGATGAATTTAAAAGTAAATTCCAGTGAAATAAGTCATGTAAGAATAGATAAACATGTAGTATTACTATGAAATGTTTTCTAGAGAAGGCGCCTTAGTTTATTTTTTTGTACTGACGAAATAGGTATTTTATTTTAATTATGATTTTACACAGTTCAAAATAATACAGGATATTTTTTTAAGTTTACGTTCATTTTTAACAATAATTTCACGTTTTTATTAACTTTTGTGTTGTATTTTATTTTATTGTAAATAATATTTTTGCTTCATCATTTTCATTTTGCCGTCGCATATGTTTATGTTGAGAGCAATGGCTGTTAAAGTTATAGTAATACTTTTAAGGATTTGCATTTAAAATATTTTATGACTGAAAGACAGTAAAAAAACCCGGCTGCTAAAATGGGGGGAAAAAGGGCATGACGACAAATTATATAACCCATGTCACTCCCACAATAAAGATAAAAGTACCAAAGAAATGGACAAACATACATGCATACACTTGAAAAACATTTCCCACCTCCTGACGCGGTCGGGTAATAACAGTAGCCATCGCTCTCAACACAAATGTTAGCTCTCACAACCCTTCTCCCCGCATAGATGTCGGCGTACGGCTACAGAAACGTTCAGAATTGTTGCAATGCTAAGGTAAAGGTTTATTTTTGTTGCTATATTTGTCTATTATAATCTCGCCTTTGTCAATATATATAAATATCAAGGTATTTAGGCGGGATTAAAATATGACGTCGCTTTTATGTTTTTGTTAGTTTTTTGCTTTTTAATACAATGTTAAAAACATTTTTTGCTGCTAATGTAAAATTATAATGTGTCTTAATTTAACCACATTAAATAATGTTTTACAATAATGTTGGTTTTTTTTTTAAATCATTATAAAAAAAAATCGTTTATTTATAATAGAGTTACTTAACACGCTTTGCAGACATTATCATCAATATCTAACATATTAATATTGCGTTCTAACATAATAATTTCTAATTCGTTTATTGTGGATAAGTGAAGGGAATTTGTATTTTATCAACCTTGTGACAGACATGAACATTATTTGATACGCGTTCAAGTATCGCATCGTTCAATAAACCTATTTGGCACATGGATAATCCTTTAAATTTTTAAACCCAAATATTATTATATTATTATAATTTCTTATCTTTACAGTTCAAAAATCTTATTTATTTAATTTTTATGAAACCTTTACTGCGATACATAATAGTTTTACGACCGTCGAACATTACCCCCTTCGTTTCAGGATACGATGTATTCAAATCGATATAATATATCGATTAATATGTTATCTATAATATATAACATGATGTTCGGTATGTAGATGATGTACGGGTCGCAGCAGTCGACGGCGCTCAGCGGGTCAGCCGAGAGCCAGGATGAGTTGGAGCCCCGAGCCGCCTCACCAGCCTCTACTAAGAGTTCACCCAGTGAGATGTCCACCGTGAGTACCCTAGAATAGGACCTTTTCAAACTTAACTTATCCTAATGCTTTCGTTTTCTGTGTATCTGGTTTATGTATGGAAAAGTAACTATCATAATATGATGTCTCAGGTGTATTCTTCTATTCAAATAATTATTTATCAAAAAAATGTCACATAATAAGTGTTACATATTATAAACATACCATAATTTCAGAAAAGTGTAGTAGAAAAGAAACTAAATAAGGGTTTAATTTTTTTTTATAAAACGATTGTACAGTAGAAGGGTTTGACTTAATTACAATTGAAAGTAACTTTCGACTTAACATAAGATATTTTGTTGCAGTATTCCTTACAAGACCCGGCAATGGGCCCCTCAGTGCCGGGCAAGCAGAAACTGCACCAGTTCCTAGTGAGAACGTTCAGCAGTCCCACCAAATGTAACCATTGTACGTCGCTTATGGTGAGTGACTGACAACACAAACTTTGAATAACCGACCGAACATAGACCAAGCCTGTACGATAAAAAGTTTTTTTTGAGTAATAACTTAATTTTCGATGTAGTCTGCGTCATAAACCATGAACTCGAAAACCTTTAAAAACATGGAAACATGCAAAAAGTTCCCGATTCAGTGTCACCAAAGCCTACGTGAAGATTTGATGTCTTTCACTAAACAAAAAAATTATTAAGACTGGTTCACGTAGAGATCCATTATACATCAGCTCCAATCGAATACTTTTCAATCTGGGAAAAATTACCGACATTCTAGCTAACTTCGGAATTAAATTAAGAAGTCTATATATAAACTGTATCGTGCCCCCAGATG
>LGAG01000412.1:1165118-1175142 GCA_001278395.1 Lerema accius | reverse complement strand
GTCGATTAACTTTAAGTGGGACAGATTTGATATGTATTGCACTTTTTGTCTATGGTAGTGTTTGTTATATTTATAAAAAATATTTTTGTGTTACTGATTCAGTAATGATAATAAAGAGTATTTTTTACGTAGACACCATGTAAATATACGTATGTTTGTCCTTGCAAACAATCTAAATTCTCAGGACAAAAATTTGTAAGGGCTTAACAAACCTGTAAACTTTGTACATAGTAAAGCATATCAGCACGCATAACTATATTTTGCAAGATCATTATTAGTATACAATTTGTTTTTCGTTACATCCAACAAACGGAACAGACCAAGGTATTTTATATTTTCAGTCTTCAGTGCTAAATACATTTATATTATCTGTCTGTACGCTTTGCATTTATATACTGTGACAAAATTTTACACCGCACTGTCGATTGGTTTAAGAAATATATTTATCGATATTTGTACGCAATCCAAGCTTTTGCACATTATATTACTAATGGTTAAATATTAAATATGTTGTATTTAATGTTTCTATTCACCCCACTGACGGAGCAGGCAAAGGTATTTTTATTTATTTTAAAAGTATTTATTCTCGCATTTTATATTCTCATTTTAATTTACAATTAATATTTTAATAATACTTCGTCTTGATTGTCGCTTTGTAATCTTTGCAATGAATCAATTAATAATAGTAGCTACGAATATATTATATTTATTATGTAAGTCTGGATTCATCTACCATAAAATTATATTTAATACATTTTTTAAATATTTAGAGTTGTTATATGAAGTAAATTTAATAACTTATTTTTGCACAATAATGATCCTTAGCTAAGTTTTCCGTATATTATTGTTTTTCCCCACCCTCCATTGTCACAAAATCCATTTCAAACTGTTATTGCCTTATATAAGTTAGTGCTTTAATACTTTATCATTGTTATCATTTATTTGCGCAGCCAAATAACCCAGGCGGGATTTTTAAGCTTCATTGTATAGCTTTCTTATTCACTATTGATGTAAGCTTTCTCTTTTTTCAATTCAAAATTTCTCTGGGTTTATTTGCACCACTTACGTTAAGACGTGACGTGGAAAGAGAAGAAATACGAAAGTCTTATTACATACTAGCCTTTATTGGTACAAATAACATTGGTTAACCATAATAATAACCACGGTTGGTTACGGTTGTGTACAGTACAGTGTCGGTTGCAGGTCGATAGGCGGCGGCTCTCAGGGCAGCGGCTCGTTGCTACTGGAGCGGTCTATCACGCCGCTCAGTCTGGGCAGCATGAGCTCACTGCACGATGTACTTAAGGTACGGTTACTGACAAATAATACTATTACAAGTACTATATGGTATCGATTCGACATATTACACTTCGAGCAGTCCCGATTTTTTTACTTGTCTTATTTTTAAGACGAAAGCTTACATTTTCAAAGCAATTTTTGTGAATATTTAAGCTTAGGTTTTTTTTTGTCATTTTTAACGTCCAGGGATAAAGAATCTTATTTTTGTTTTATTATAAAATACACGTATAGGTATCATCTATTTTTTTATGGACACAACCTTTCGAACCTCACGTAATTAATGGACAGTCCAATATGTGTGAGGTAATTTCTGTCACAAGGTCTACATAAAACAGCGTATTTAATAAGACCAGTAAAAATAGAGTGTAGTTCTGAACTATTTTTACATCGACGCATAATGTCGCATAACACGATTTGTTGTCTAAATTAAGTCATTTTGAGATTTTGCATCACTAAGAAAATAACACGAGATAATTATTAAAGTTAAAGTCCTTGTTAATTTATTATGTATGTATGTTTGTACGCAGGTGGGATGTGAGAGCGGGTCGGCGCTGCATTCCGAGGACTCGAGCTGCGGCGCTTCGCCCCCGCATCCCGCCGACCCCTGATGGTATGAAACAATTATAATTCGTGCAGGGTTCAAATTTACACCCCCTTTTTTTACCTGACCGCGCTAGTAGAGTTGTCTTTCGAGCATATATTTGTGCCAAAGAATTGATGTACGCACATAAATACATTACTCATCTTCTCGGGTAAAAAGGCGTTACAATTTGTTATTCATTTTAGTTACTGTTTAAGAAGCTGGAGTTGTACAGTCGTGTACAAAAATAGAAATGCGCCCTACAAAAGTGTATCATCGTTTCCAGGAACCAGCAAAACGCGTACTGGGGTTTCGATATGTCCAGATTGTATTCGTGTTTTTGTTGACTGTACCACGCACCGATCTCCGCTCGATGAGTACGCGCCAGCACTCGCTGGATTACAACACATTATATACACCGTTTGTTACATTATAGGGTACAGATAACACCAATTGGTGATCATGTGTAAAAAAAAACCATTGAAATATGAGCTTTGTGTTGAGCGCATTACAGTAGAATTTTCGATTGAAGCTGAATTTGATGATAGGTTGTTGTACTATGCGTCGATTGCCCGCGGTTCAGTTTCGAATAAGCAATGAAAATTCAACTTTAAGTGACACGCAATAAAGTTCATATTTCAATGGTTTCGTCCGCAATGAGTATAGTTGACTTCGAATTGGTGTAATATGCTCGGAAATTTATTATATGGATCCCGCTTTCTGTGTACAAAAAAAAGCGTATAGCGTTATTAGTTACAAGCAATTTGGACAGCAAAATTTTGACAGTTGACATTAGTCTAATTTAGTCTCATCTGTAAGCATTTCAAAATAAATTTAAATGTCTTAAGAGTAAATGTCCATTACTTACTAGAATATAAGGATTATCGGAGGAATATTGCGTTTTTTTGTACATAGAAGTCAGGTTTTACTTATCTTATATTTAGACTTTACGATGTTGAGTCGTTTTGGCGATGGCCACTTTTCTATAGAAAATGTTAAATTTGGACAAAATGTTAAATGTACCAACGTTCTAGTAGCTCAAAATTATTTATGCATTTATTATTATTTATTTGTCTTATGGGACGAATTAAAAGTCCTTCCCTACTATTCTTCTTATACAAAGATTTCAAGCTTCTATGTCTATTAGTTTAGGCTGTGCATTGTCTCTCTATCTTTTTATCTCTATTGCTAAAACGACCGAACATCACCTAGCTAGGCTTATATTCAATTTTGTAATTAGTGCAAATTATTATAATGCGGACTGCAAAATGTTCTAATACGGCATGTTACCATGTGTTGATATACCGATGTTGGTATATCAACTTTTGTACTAGTGGTCAATATAACCGTCGCGATTAGCAAAACTTTAGGGACTTATTTATTAGCTATAACTATAATGAAGTTTTATTTGATGTATACAGTATTGCGATTTCGATCTTATTTCGTTAACATAAGGACGTTTGTTGAACGTCGCAGTTATTACGCTTGGTGATTCGGACTGTCAGTCGATTGTAGTGAATTGTTGTCGATATACTTACAATACTTTCACGTGTTTCATTTATAAAGATAGGTATTATTTATTTAATGTAATTTTTATTTGTGATTTTGGAAATTATTTAATTAAAAAAATTCGGCACCTTTTTTGATGATTTTTTGGATAAATTATAATGAACTGTCAGTCTATGATTTTATAAAGATTACTATTTATTGTGAATGTTTTATTTATATGTATTTTTTTTTGTAAATGAAACACCGTAGCATTTTGTTGCTATACAGCGCATAATATCATTTCTAATTTGTATAACGCATTTGGTTCCTAAAATATATATATTTAACAATAACGAAAAAAATATTTGCAATATATTTATTATAATATTAATAGCGAGATAACTAATTTTTTGCTTTATACTCGATATGAAATACCTTCCATACTAAGATAATAATATTGGATAGTTTTTAGGTACGATATTAAGTAATTAAATTAATAAAAGTGTATATGATGAACCCGATGTGGCTTGTAGGTCAATTAGAATCGTATTACTCAATGTATTACAATATACTAATAATACATGTACGTTTGTTTAAACTATACTTATGACAGATCGTATTACTATGAAGTTGGTATTTTAAAATGATTTTCGTTCGTAGCCTTGCGTATCAGTAGCCCCTTAAACGAGCTATAAAATAGCCAATGATTTAAAGTTGATCTTCTTATAAATATGACTATAAATTGACAGTTACAAGACACTATAACCGTTTGTCGCAGTGGCTATGGATCGGGAAGGAACGCGCGGGAGATATTTGTTAGTGCAATTAAGAATTGAGCGTATGTATGGTGCGTATAAGAAATATTAGTCGTTCGTAACACCTAGACAGCAGAAATTTAAAATCATTTATAATTTAACCTCCCTTAGATTCGAATCGAAGACGCGTCGCTAATTAATGGTATTATACTTCAACGAGTGTATACGCGCCGCATATACGTTCAATTCGTAGTCGCACTAACCGCTAAATAATTTAGTACGTAAGCACGATAACCAAATTGTATTTATTCGCTTTTAAATTAATTTAAGTGAGGTTCTTTTTATGGTTTTACTTTTGTAACTACGATAGTTTAATAATCTGTGGACGTCAATTCTCCGTACTCTGTGACCGCCGAATCTTTGTATAAATAATTATACGTAATATAAATATATTTTTAATATGGCGTCCGTTTCTTAGTTTTAAGTTTTTTTTGTGTTTTGTGGTATGTAATGTAATGACTTTTAAATATTTTTTGGTGAGTGACGACGTTCAAAACATTTAAAAACTATCTACAATTATATATCTTTTCCGATATATGCATGTGCATGTAATGTGTTCCAATTTTTTTTTAATACAATGAATTTTTAACCTCCGTTTAAATCGGCGTCACTCATCAAGCATTTGTATGTAAGATATAAATGTCCTTGTCGTTTACTCCTTAAACCAATAACCTTCGTATAACTTGCATCAATCTTGCAAGAAGCACATTGACACTACCTATATGAAAACATTTAAAAATATTCTAATTTTTAACCAACTTTTACATTGTAATTATTATTTAACTTTTCTGGCGGTAAACGCGGAGTTTTACTAAAATAATAATGTACCAATGATTGTAACAAATTTTACTATGTATTATAACAAACTTTAATAATAATTAGTTCTTGAACAAGATTTAGATTAACTAGTATTGCCTGATGACTAAATTATACATTGTCATTCCCATATTTAAGTGAGTCATTCATACGATAATAATGATTGTGTATTTCGTTAAGTGTATGATTGTGTACTTCAGTTTAAATAAGTCAATAAACTGTAACACACTATATTAAAACAAGCCGAACAATTTCTTATACTAAGTACTAGTAAATGTTATGGAATGACGATTTAATACCTGAAATTATTATCAAACTTTAATTAAGCTAAATTAACCGCAAAATCTACCATAAAAATTCATTATTTTCAGTTTGTTATTAAAAAGTTTATTTGTGTTTTATTTTTAATCATAAATGGTTGATTGGTTGTCATAAAAAATTTAATTAATTTTATTCAGTTCAATAAAACTTGGATAAGATTTCGTGGCGACACGAACCGGTGCAAATAACACTGCCATTTAAATAGTTAATATTTGTACGAGTTAGCCCGAAATAGTCTTTTAATTTAGAGGATGTGACGGCTATGTGTTTTTACATTGAATGAAATTAATTCAGTACAAGTTTAAAACATCATTTTATATATGTATTTATGATTTGTATATATATATAACACAAGTTTCTATAATGCTGAAATATCACTGTTTCTCTAGCTTTCATACAGCCTTCGTCGTTCGAACTATAGAGTAAGGATTTGTGTGTAATATCGTTTGTCTATAATAAAATCTCACGACAATTTTTGTGATTATGTAATTATTGAAACGTAAGCGCTAATGCATAGTTTATAATTTTATTTTTAAATTTAACAATCTAGTCTTTTTTTATGTTTTTGTGACCGTAACGTATTGAGACTATGATTTTTTGTCTTTTCATTTTTTAGTTTTAAGTTAGGAATTTGTTTAGGAAAATGAGATTTTTTAGCTTATGTAGTGTTTACGGAACGTAAGTGCTTGAAGGGCCGCCATTTTGGCGAGATCAAGAATTATACACCGAATGTGGCGCTTTTTGCAATGAGATGTATAAGTATTAAGCGAATGTACCTAGGAATTTTATTAATGTATTTTGAAATGACAGAAAAACAAAACGAGTTTTCGCATCCAAAGATCTGTCATCAACATTATTTAGTATGTGAGCGTGCTGAGCTGATGGAAAATGTGTTAATTAATTAGTGAATTTAGCGTTTTATATTATTTAAAAATTAAAATGTATACCAGGAACAGACGACTGTATATGCTTTTTTTATATAATTAGTGTGTATAAATACTTATGGCTTTATGGTAAATGGGAACGTTTGGATTTCAGTTTAAATATACACTCGAAATATGAAGACATTCCGAAATTTAGTTGTAAATAAATTAACGCCTAAATTGTCCCCCACACGCCCTGTACAGTCGCGTAATAATTGGCAATATAAATATTTACATCATAAAAAATTTGCGATGAGAAAAATTATGACGATTATTAAACAATCAATTGGCAAAATAACCTAATAAATATGAGGAATCGAAATTTGTTGAGAATTGTCCTAGTTTAAGTGTTGTTGACCGCGTCCAAGGAGGATGTATCGATTTAGGCGTAGATTTTGCTAAATTTGAGATACAAAAACTTTCGCATTTTATATACTTAAGATTTATAAAAATTGTAATAATTACGTGGATGTATATTTCCATTTCATATGTTGTCGCTTATTAATTTCCATACGGAAAATTTCTCAATTTACATTTACATTGTATCGTTTCTATTGTTCTTCATGACAACTTTTATTCTGAGCCCATTCTGATGTTGTCAATAAAACCAACTGACAAACAAGATCGGTATCAATAAAACAGTATAATATTTCATAAAATTGGTTTCTCATATAATTCAAGTTTAAAGTAATGATAAACACATGTATATTTTTTATTTCGTATTGTTGTTGTAATTATGCGATAGTCAGTTGGTTTTACTGCACACAGTAAGTAAATTGTATTACTCCATTACATATTCAGCCCATTATATTAGGAATTTTGCGTCTCGTTTAAACATTGCTTTTGTTTGTGTTAAAGGAATATGTTTTCTTAACCTAATCTTTGTGTTATTGAGTAATATGGATTTGTTTAATCAATTACGGTATTATTTAAGCCAAGAAGTTGACAAATTACTAATACAATCGTCTTTTTTTGTTAAAAATATAGTTCATATTTGAAGCATGACCAGATAATGTCAATTCAATCTATGTGTGGAATTATTATTTTTTAAATCAAAGTCACAAATAATTTTCATTTTATCAAAAGTTTACACCTAATAAAATTGAGATATTTAGTATTTTGTCAGTCATCATCTCAAGTGAAAAAAAAGGAATATAACATCTCTGCGTTTTTATAATATTGAATTATAACTATTTACACTAGGCCATTGCTTATCGCTGAAGTACAGGTGCCATGGAAACTGAATTGTTTGTGAAAAATTATACACTCCCAAAGAATTGTATCTCTGAGTTCCCTACCCTGAGGGATGTCTATCTTGTACTATGTAACCCGCTTGTAGCCACAGCATTGCATATCAACGGCGTACCCATTTCACGGTTTATTTGTGAATCTAAATTATTGACTAATATTTAATTGCAATTACGTAAAATTATCTCAATACTTGATTATTTTATGTAAATATCTAAATAAAGAATCAAAAATATGGTTTTGTTGACTTTTGTTTCCAATTTCCATAGTATTGCAACTGAATGTGAAAAATTTCGTTAAATTTGACGTAACGAACCTCGAAATGGATTAGCGAAATTTAATACTTAGAAATATGGTTGAAAATAAAATAGCGATGTATAAATACAATTTATTCAGCACGACACTAGGTCATTAGTAATACAGACGCAACACTTAAAACAAGTCTTTGTACAAGGCAATTTTGTGTCCACAATTTTGGTATCGCACATCGAAAAGCAAAAATATCCCAATATAATAAAACGCCCACAATTAAATGCAGTTCTTATAAATTAAATTCATAAACGCTAAGTCAAAAAGTCGTATATTTTTGCTTTTCGTTCACAACAACCGCTTGTCTCTACCTAGGTACTATTTTATTACAAATGCATTTGCCTTTTAAAGGATAAAGGCCCGCGCACATCACCCGTCCCGCAACACAAATTATTCGGTCAACAGATATAATAAATCCAGACTGATTACAAACAAACGAAAGAACTAACATTAAATAATACAGTAAAATGTATTACAAATCTTTTTCACATAGACGTGATAATTTTTATGACGAAGCATTCACGATAATTATGATTTATAATTATACATTAAAAACACTTTGTCAACATTTCCGATTTTACTGTTTCGAAAACTTTATAAATCTAGATGGATTTTATATAAAGGTTTATATGATTTCAAGGACAGTGCAGGTTGTAGCGAATGGACTTGAACGGGGCTTAAAATATCTCAACAAGTTTGTCAATCCAAAAACATTAATAAAAACCAATAACTACATATCAACACGTATATAAAATCAACAAACACGTTCAAAGAGTAAGTACTTGTAAAACTTCGAATTTGTTACGGTTTAGTAGGAATGTGTGGGAACTTAAAACAATCGCCCACTTCTATCTTGGACGTTTCTTTCAACTGAAAAACAAGGAAGCATTGATATTTATAACGTGTCTATAATTTATATAAAAGATTTGATCAATTAAAAAAAAAGATTGGACTTCACAACCGAATTGCACAGATTAATAATTAAGAATGCGTATAAAATTAATAGCCACTATTAAAATACTTTTATCATCCACTACCAAACAGTAAACGTGATGTTTATAATCGATCTATAAATTTTATATCTAAAGACATTTTGTAAAATCAAGTTATTCATATAGACCCGAATGAATGACTTCAAAAAGTCAACAACTCAACTAGTTGTTTACCTGATAAATGAAACAATTTTTTTAAATGTATTCCATCATTAGTTTCCAATTGAACACAAATTCAATTATTGTATTCGAGTGCAAACCCTAAATTACTCTTTATCTGGAGGAATAAGTTGCAATGCTGTTTATCAATACACTTTGTAGTTTATTTCATAGATGGATGAGATTTATAATGAGATCAATGACTGGCATATTGCTTTTGATATTTTTTTGTCCTTCCAGTAAATTAGTGTCAAACGTGCAAGACTAAACCACAGATAATACTTGTGAAAGTGCATAGGGCACACTTATGAAATAAAAATTGACTTCAAAACAAAATTTTGGTGCAATTGTGAAACTCCTCCAACCTATTAGAACATAAAAATTGCACACTTATTAGTAATATAAATGCTTTTATTTAAATCGTCAAATCTTCCATAACAATACTTAATTAATCATAAAATTATTATTTTAACTTTAATATTACGTGAACGGGGCATATCTCAAAAGGATTTTACGTAGTAATTATATTAATTAAATGCATACACAATTAGAAATATGGAATATAAAAGCTGTATTTCCGAGCACTATCTACATTTCTATTAATATTGGTACTTAATCGATTTACGTTTTATTAAGTATGTCAAAACTAAATAGTGTGGGGAAGTAAGGCATGGCTTCAGCGACATGATCATTATAAAACTATAAGGTATGTCTCACATGTCAACTTACTACAGTGTGGTGACCTCCCCTGTTGTGATTTGAATATTGGTTGCGGGGCAGTGGTCCAACTGCTCAGTCCAACTAGTTGGACCACGGGTCTTTAGTGGGGGCAGTTGTACAACTTTAAAAATAGTTGGACCACAGCACCACTTCAGAGTCCCGTGGTCCAATTCATTTTATAGTTGGACCACAGCACCATTTCAGAGTCCCGTGGTCCAATTCATTTCAAAATAACTTGTCAACTCTAATCAATTCATTTAAAAATAACTTGTCAGCGTCGCTTCATGTAGACCTTTAACTGTTATACCGCGGGAACAAAACCGTTTCCCGGGATAAAAAGTATCCTAGGACAAT
>LGAG01000412.1:1139197-1154307 GCA_001278395.1 Lerema accius | reverse complement strand
ACAATTTTTTGGACTATGTGAAAAATAGGTATAATACTTACATGAAAAACAGGAAAATTACATTATTTATTATAGAGGTTAATATTTTAAAGATTATGACAATCACAGGATTCACTGGACTCTACATTCTTAGTTGTTAGATCGTCTTGTACAAATATTCATTTAGTGCAGTTTATTCGGCACTCATTTATTAATTTCCGACATCTCATTCACACTTCATATTTGCTACCGTGGTCATCAAAAGGAGTTTAAGAAAAAAAAACGTGGGAACTAATGGTCCGTAGATCCTTTGTCCAACATTCAATGCAGTTCCGTTCTATGAATGAATCTTTGTTATTTTTTATCTGTAGCAAATGTATGCACAGGTGTATTTATTTGTGATTCTACTGCTAAATACTTGTTTGTATTTTATCTTTTGTATCATGAACTTAATAGTGGGTATTACAAGATGATTGCTTATGTTCTTGGATTCCGAAAAATTGAAGCATTTAATATTTATAGAGGAACATACAAATCAAGTCGTAATTACAACATCTAAGTAGCCAACATTAAGTTTTTCCACAAAGTGGAATTGCGAGAGGTCGGTAATTAGTGGGAAGATACTAATAGATAAATAAGTAGTATCTGAGTATGATCTGCAATAACAATTAAATTAATAGATCGAAAAAAAGCTCGTCTATTCTGATATCAAAGAATCAATTAAACATTTCTGAGATCTGGTGATATATAGGTACCTACGAGTAGGTACTATTAATATACTTAGGTACATATTACTTATTTAGTACCTATTAGTGCGCTTAGTAGTTAGGTACTTAGTAAAATCTACCTGACATAAGAGTTTTAATTCTAGAAAATTCCAGAAAGTATACCCTGTTTTTTTTCACTGCGGACTAAATTGACACATCGAACTGTCCGTGTACCTAACGACTTTAATTTGAATACCTTTGGATAAAAATGAAAATAGTTTTAAGATTAAATTAATAACTTAGTATTAGTTACCATGCTGCTTAACTTTTCTGGATAATACGGCGTCACATTACGTGTAAGTACATACTCCGCATTGGATAAAAGCAAAGTCGTATTAATATATTCAAATCAGTTATTCCATTGCAGGTCCTCGAGTGAAACTGGTTAGTGGTTATGTTGTTCGGCCGCCATTATCGTTGCTCCTTGAAGTTAGGGTTCTAAATTTAAACTCCCCAGGCGTTGGCGGCAAAATAACAATAAACAACTTCGCTTTTTTTTTCATTCACCGTGCGCGAGGCTATCCCGTCTTTGTGCCGGCATCCTGCTCTTTTCAGCCAGACCTTTTTAACGAATAAATTTATTATGTATACTTTCGGCCATGACCAGTAGCCGATTTTAATTGTGAATTATGGGGTTATATTTTTTTTCTGGACGTTTCCTGGCCGATCGGAAGGTCACCTTTGTGTTTTTATAGATCTGGATTATTTATTTGAAATGCACATTTTTTTGTAATTGAATTAGATACAGTTTCTTTGGGAATTAATCGCTTGGAACGGGACAGCATTTTTAATAGTTTTTACTAATGCGACGGATGCAGGAAGATATAAATAATACGTATAGAATTTGGATCGGAAATAGTTCCAAAATAAAATGTTTGAGTATTTTGTAAAGTATAAATCATAATAGGTACCTACATCTATACCAATTTTCAGCCTTCTAGAACTTTAAGAAAAACTTAAGACTTTTGATGAAAATCATTGAGTTAGTGACAAAAAGCGTTTTTATGATCGATAAAAGGTTAAGAGCTATGCAGTTTGTACGTTTAATAAGTCCTTTCTTAACGTCAAATCTCTAGAATTTTGGCTATCTGGTGTAATCCATGCCCAAGGTCTGAGGGTTCAAAAAAGAATAAGGCCCTTCGGAAAAAGGTAGGTAATGGTTTTGCGCTTCCTTTACCTCATCTTTGCGAGGGACTACCATGCCTCACAGATAATAAATAATTTCTTCCTATCAAGTATCCGAAGTTTATAAAAAGATATACCTAGTAGGTAGGTACCTACACTTAAACAATAGAGACCAAAATTTTCTATTTACATTATTTTGTAGGCTCTACGAGTTTTATGTCCTAACACCAAGAACACCTCTTTAACCCTTTTGTAAGAAGTAAACAAAGTATTCTATCTTATTCTATTTTAGTATTGTAATGTTGGAAGCTTAAGTAACTGCCGAATTTTCAATGTAACCCCCCACTGGCAGGGTAAGTACGGAGATCATAGAATAGGTACTAGCTATTGTAAGTTTTTTTAATATTCTAAGAGTTGTAACGAAGACGTCCCAATTAAATAGTATTTTGTGATCCACACCTGGCTGGATCATTACAAAGGTTTGATAAAAAAAGTAAAAAAGATAACAATTCAGTGCAGGCGAAAATTATAATCGGCAATGGAGCGTGCTTCTTAATCCATCGACTCCATTCTTGGTTTTTTCCGTCGAGGATTTTATTTTTCGAAGTCGATACGGGATCACGTCAGCAGACCTTTGCCATTTTTTTATGAGCATGTAGAAAACGTCATTGTTTGACTTAAGCGTACCTACATGGGTTAGACGACACATTTCAGATATGCACTTTTTATGATATGATAGCGAATGAGTGAGCTATTTACTTCCTAAGTTAAGACGAAATGAATAGTTTGAATTTGAATTTTGAGCTTGCATTTCCATCGTAACTTGTAGGACTACAGGAGGACTTATTGATAGTAGGTACCTATGTGATAAATACAATTTCATTGCCTATCCTACCTGTTATTACTGATTTTTCAGTTGTTTAGTAAGGACATAACCTGTGTTTTATGTCGTTGACAGGCAAACCGAGGGTCGGATCATCTGGTGCTAAGTGATCACGGTCGCCCATAGACATTAGCAACACCAAAGGCATCACCAACGGGTTGCTAGCCACAAAGAAAGCAAAGGACCCGCTTCTTAAAGAACCCCAAGTCATAGGTAGCATAACATGTGTAGTATAACATGTCATTGAGGGACACATCAAGAACTTAATAAACCTTTAATGATCGATAATTACCTTTTTTACAAAGGCAGCCCGCGGCGCGTTAGTTCCAAATATTAATGTTAATTCGTAATCCTGTTCCTCGCCCGACATCTGACTGTTGATTGTGATTCATTTAAGATGACACAAAATACCTACCTTGAATTGAATGCATCTAATTAAAATGTGATTTTAACACTTAGAAAATAAAGTTGAAATTCACATTTAGTAATAGTGATCGCGGTGTTTGATAACGTTTCAGGAATACCAATTCGATTTGCATTTTTTTTAATAATAAAAAGTTAACAACGTCATAATAAAGTTTGTAAAGTACCTAAATTGCATAATAGGTAGATGTTTTTCTTAATAAATAAGTACGTAATTACATGCTTTTTTTACCGTATTTAGCACACTATCTATTCGAAAATTTCTTAGAAAGAAATCCGTTTATAAAGAGGTTTCATAGAATACCAATTTGGTTACTTCAAAGGTAATGAATGCTTTGAACCTAACATATTTTTATAAACTACCTACTCTTTTCAAACAGACCGTGGAAGCCATGCGTTGAGCTATTGTTTTGAGAACGGGTACCATAGACAAAACATTCGATTATAGAGTAGATAGTGTGCAGAGACAATTGACAGAACGCGTGGCGGCGCGTGGCGGCAGAAAGTGGCGCGCAAATTGAGTGCTCCAATTACGGTGTCCTATTCGAACGCTATTTCAAACGAATACAGGCTGATTACATTTTATTATTGTAGATTTTTGAAGGTTATTTGAATTTCTATATTGGTTTCAATTTGGAGTATATGAATATAGGGGGAAATACGTCATGAGAGATAGAGTTGTTGTAAACGGAAGTTTTAAGACCTAGAAATATACCAATATATTGCCTTACGTTGTATCTCCTAGTTACCACATAGATAGGTAGATACTACTTACTGCTACTATTCCCATAGCCGACGGTGACTAATGCAATTAAGAAACTCATCTCCTTGCACACACCTTGCATAATCATGTCAAAGTATCACATAAATACATGCATTCAAGAAAACAAATTTGAAGACTCCCATCTTTCGCTTTAGTATCATAATCTACCACAAGGCTAACGTTATTATAGAGCACATTCTTCGCGCGAAATATAGTTTCTGAAGTTAGGTAGGTATACCTACTTAGTAATGTCATAAAATACGGAATTTTAACAACACAGGTGATCAGCAAACCTGATTCGTCCTCATCTAAAAAACTTATAATTTTTTTGTTAAATCTCCTAATCAAAAAACACTAAAATCTGTTTTGATCAAGCTAATTGACTGAAATTCTACAGCCAATGGAAGGTTTGAATCTCTCGTTTTGAGAAGGTAGGTAGGTACCTATTACCTAAACACCTACCTTGAGATGAGAGGTTTAACACAAAATTAATAATGCATTTAATTAACGATCATGCTTAAAATGCTGTGCCAAACCTGCTTCGATGTAAGCACTTAAAATAAAAATAAATAAACTGATGGTAAAAAAAACATGCTGTATTAAGCCACTTACTCGGGCGGTCCCTTATTTGCAAGAGGCACGTGACGTAAAATGGCGTCGTTCGAAAATCGAATAAATCAAGAGGATTGGTGGCTAATCGACAGCCTCGGGCGCGACATGGAAATGCTTCCGAAACAGCCAAGTGGTATAAATAAACCTTGGTCCTCTATGATACTGGTTGACAATTGACAACGTAAACAAATAAATGGGGCATAGACAATCCTACTCCAATACTGTGTTGATTGATATACTCGGATCGGATTCCATTTCGGTGTTATAAATGAATAGATAATTGGCTGAAATATGGTTATTTAGGTATTTACTTATAATGTAGGTGATTAGTTTGCGAATATAAAACATGACGAGTTAAGTACTAGGTAAGATAAATACCTACTTAAAAAACATTTTTCTGTCCTTTTATGACATTGGTAAGTGGTCATTCGCATCTATGTTTAGCTATATATAAGGTCAGTGATTTCTTAGAGGTCTCTGGAATAGAACAGTAGTAAAATATGTACCTCTGTTAGGTATAATAAATTTAGATTCACAATTACGTCATTATAACCTCTGAATCTCGTATGTATGTTCCAGATACAAACACAATAGGCGCTTCGCAACTGGTGAAGGATATTTACATATTTAACATAATTGAAACAGAATTTAAACATTACCCAGAGTGCCTACTCACTTATGTACTAGCGCATTAAAATTTCATGAAACAACTCCCGAATGCCTAATTAATATTTACGAAGAAACCTTTCTTGAATATTACATTTCTGAACAGTGTGTAATCACTTTGCTCCGATGTAGACCTATTTCTTGTACCTATATTTGCATTACTATTTATTGTTAGGTATAACCTTTTAATATTAATGTGCTTCGTACCTACATTAAAAATCTTGAAAAAAAGGTTAAGTTAATGGGTATGGTGTGGCATGCATTTTTCAGAAACTATCTGGGCTAGTATGAAAAAATAAAAAAATAAAAAAGTTGTTCATGAAAGAGAGGTAGGTACATATAGTAAGATGTTTGAAATAGAATGGCAACAGCACACTTGACTAGTGACCGATTCTTAGGCCGACTTATTTAAGCAACCCTAAAGAAATCGGTACAAAACATCAAGACGAATTCCCAACCCAAGACATAAGCTCGTTCGTAGATAAAAGGGAGAGCAAATTGAAAAGTCAGGTTCCATGTAATCGAATACTGAATTCGCTCAATAGGTGCCCACATCAAAGAAATTCACGATTTAATTCGATAAATCGTTTGAAAATTACCAAAGAAGCTGAATTGGCACCTCCCTAACGTTACAAGGAAATGTCGTTTGGCCATTTGTCTATGGTTGAGTGAGAGAAATTATAAATGGCGCGATTTTTGTAATTCGAAATTGGTTTTCAGGGTTTTATGTAAAATATTTAAGATTTGAGGAATTTCCGGTCATTATTAAATTGTCTTTTTTGCTCTTATCTTCCCTGCTAACATTGAAACTTTGACTGTTTTTACAGTTTTTGGATGTTCGCCTGAGAATGCGTTATTGAGGCAATGATTTAAAAAATGTAGGCGCCCTATAACGCGACAGGTATCTATATACAATCATTAATGTACCAGTGTTCTATGGAATATAAGCCTTTTTTCATAGTAGAGCTAACTCTTTGGCTTGTATGTTATAAATGAAATTTCAAATTCCATGAAAGTTAAGGTTATTTGGAATTAAGTAAACTTAATTTTTCCAGATTTTGTGTTCATTTTTACACATTGGGTATTAGAGAATTTTTAAGAATTTAAGCAAAATTGAATCTTTTTTTTTACACCTACATAATTTTTTCACTGGCGTACCGACAGATTATCGACTTACAGTAATATCTAGTAATTTTTCAAATATGGCCTCTAAAGAATCGTGAATTTGATTGGCGAATGTAATTGAATTTTTGACTTCAAAAGCGCTCCTTTACTCGGTCGATTCGATTTGGCGCTACATCAGCGGAGGAAGCGGGCGTACGTTTTATAACATTAGTTCCGGTTGAATTTGCAATGCTTGTCTCTGGTTTTTATGATTTTATGACGCTGATTTTAGACTTAATACTTGCTTATTGTGAATCTTGGTTAGAATTATCAATAGGTACCGAATAAATAACAAGTAAGTAATAAAATTAATAGTGAACCAAAAAACCCGATTGCTAGAATACTTTTTAGGGGTAAGGATAGCAGAGCAGTGTAAAAAAATATAGGTAGCCTATGTCACGTTTTATTGGAGGTGAATCGGGTATTCCTAATGAATATTCTTTTGTTGATTGGTACCTACCAATCCAAATCTCTGCATAACATAATGGTACCTATTAGCTGACATCAAAAGATATAAGTATAACCGGTCAAGTTTGAGTGGGACTGGCGCACGAAGGAGAACCCCCAAAAGTATTATAATTTTTTTTATATTAGTTGTTATAGCGGCAACGAAAATATTAATTTTTGAAAATTCCAGTTTTATACCTATCACGGTTTATTAGATACAACCTGGTGACCAAAAGACAGCGGAGGCTTAGTACCTAATAGGGTCTCGTTTTTACCTTTTAGGTACGGAACCCTAAAAGGTAAAGCGTTAATTATACATTGCCAGCCAAGAAGGTAACAAAACATTGTTGCTATTTATTAACGGAACGCATGTTTATTAATTACAAAGCTGAAGTTTAACATGAGATGCTTGCAATAAGCACTACAATTGCAATTAACGTCATTTAAGTAAACAACATTTACTTAATCCTTACTTTACTTGTCATGTTTGTTTATAAAAAGGAAAAATAATTTTGTATTATGTGACGGTACTTAATAATTAACGGTAGGTAAGTATTGAATGCGCTAGTTCGAGTGTCAATTTTACTTCGTTACACCTAGATAGAAATAATAATTAGGTATTAAGTACCTACTCACTAGTTATAAGTAGCATTTATGAAGTATTTGACTCGGATAACGTAAGTGGATATTCTATAAAATACTAGAAGACCTAGCGGACGTTGTTTTGCAATGTATTTTTTTAAGAGAGAATAAAAAAACCTTTAGCAAAAGTACCTACCTACTTACTGACTCTCGTCACTCATCATAATCATCATCACTAGAATATGTTTAGGACCCACATTTTTTATCACTTACAAATTATTATGGTTTATGTAAATTTGAATCAGATCCTACTTATCAACAAGTGGACAGCATACTTCTCCACTTCTATCTATACTATAATAAAACAGTAAAATTGTCTGTACATTGAGTATATTTACCAAAAACTAATCTAGAATGACTCTAAAACAGTAACTGAGTACGAATCTACAATTTTTTTATTTTTTGTATGTCTGTTTGTCTGTATGTCTGTTTGTCTGTTTGTACACGCTAATCTCCGAAACTACCGAACGGATTTGAATAAAAGTTTTTTTATTCTATAGCTGTGAAGTCTGGGCTTAAACTAGGCTATATTTTTTTCCGGAAAATGTCATAGTTTTCCTGGAAAAAGCAACGAAAGTTTGTATGAATTTTTTTTAACTATCAACCGATTGGTTTCAAATTTATAACGAATATTCCTTACTTAAATTAATTGAATATGTGTCTCCCAGTTTTTCGATATTTGATCAAGAAAATAAAAAAAAGTGAAAAGAATGTACAAAATTTGAGTTTTTCAAAGATCGTTCACGGGCGACTCATGATTGATATCAACGTGGTTATAACTTCCTCAACATACTGTTTACAATATAATTTCACAGATTTTTCAATTTCGCTCTACAAAGGGTACAAAACAGGGAAGAAACTTTGAACCAAAAATACCTAAACTTTATACGAGTAAGTAAGTAGGTACACATGCTATGTTTTTACCAAAGTGAAGCGCGGGCGGGTAGCTAGCTAGCTTTGAATTAAAATTGAGGATCTAAAAAAAAATGCAAAAAAAATTAATCAATCAATCAATCTTGGAATCAATCAATCATGAATTATCAATACATAATAATAAAATTGTGTCAAACACGATAGTATCACCATGGTCACCGAGTAAGGATTCCTGATATTTTAAATTAAATCGTAGTTTTTAGTCGTAATCTAATGAATCGATCCGGAATTTTTATCATGATTGATTTTTGAGGCGATACGAAGTGCGCCGGGTCAGCTAGTTCTAATATAAAAATTACACCAATACGATTCAAGCTCACACACTGCACCTTACAACATGAAAATTATCAAGCACGCCGCGTGTAATACCTACTTATAGAGCGGCAAAAAAGTAATTCCCTCTCGTAACGCAGCGAGGCAGAAGAAACACTTCCTTCACCAAATGTCCGCTCCCGACCCTCAATGGTCCTTACATGTTAAAGAATCCATAAATAATATAGTTGACGTGCTTGCGGATTGAGTTTCAAACCACAGTTAGGGATGAGGAGTATGTTAACGCACCCTTGCAGTGATTTCGTTCGCGGGCGTGCGTCTAATAATGTTTTTAAACATCTTTTTGGTTTAATAAGGACGGTACTGGCTGGAAATGGGAATAGGTCTTTATTTAGGTTAATTTTAAATATTTTAATTTTATTCTTTATCCCTTACAATGAGAGATCTTCGTAATTATAATTATCTCAATCCTACAGAAACTGCGCTTAAAAAGTAAAATAAAACAAAATAAATAATTCATATTAAATACCTAACTTACAATATACTTAGAGACCTACTTTGAAAATAACCAAAACTTATGCACTTAGGTATCAAGTGCTTTTATCAGATAAATTACCTTTAAAAGTATATTGTTAGCTTCTGTTCATTTTGTACTGTAACCTTACGCACTCCACCCCTTGCAAATTGTAATCACTCCTTGTCTATGGTGCACCTAATGCTCCTATTGTCTGTGGTACGGATTTATTATTCATTTTCCTAATACATCTGACGCTTATGAGTTTTCGATTGATGTAGCGTCTCAAATGTTTGTATTCACGAAATTGATATTTTCTGCTTTATTTGTTGGAGTATTGAATAGTTTCTTACCTAAAACCAAGGTAAAAAAATAGTTTATATAATAGTTGTTCGTATATAATGTCGAGTTTTATAAAAAGCTCAGTTCTATATAATACCTAGCATTTTTAGCCTACTTTTGGATTATCTATCTAAATATCTGCAATGCTGGAATGAAAATAATAAACCTTATTTTAAATGTAACTAGCCTATTCTATCAACCGATGTTTTTATTTTTATTTTTTGGCATTACCTATATTTAAAATCCCTGTACAAAAAAAAAGAAAAAAATATGAGTAACACGAGTCCTCTAGAACCATAGACTATTTGGCGGGAGAGTGGTAGCGCGTTCGAATTTTAATAATGGCACAACATTTGTTTGAATTACTCTCGAGAGCGAGGAGTGGCCACATGCAGCCAAGTTTATTAAATACGCCATAATACCAACTTTGCACTCTTGCTTTCGATTCAACAACTGATTTATTAGAGCTTATGCGGTTTCGTTGCAAAAGTCAATACGTATTTTTTTTACTTTTCCCTGCATTGTGCCTTGAGTTTTATTTTCGATAGTAAGTCGAAGTTTTTTATGCGTTTGTGTTTAATCTGTTGCAAGTTGCAATGACACTTGATTTTGTTAATCCTTATTATTTTTTTAATCAATGAAAATGGTGTACTAATGCTTGAGATGAAACAATCGCCACAGATAATAAGAATAATGATTTAAAAATAAATGATCATTAATATAATAAAATTAATATCTTAACCAATGAGAACATACAATGGAGGATCAAAGGTTTTACTCAGCACAGGACTTGACCAAGTTAAAGAAATGAATGGATATTTGGGAAAAGTTACATAACTCATTTTATAATTTAAAATTTAGTGGGAGGGGTGAAGAGGGGATGTTTAAGCACCCTTATCGCCTCTCTCACCTGTGGATAAATACAATATATCTACCTATCAACGTAGCAATACAATATTGCTGTAAGTAAAATCGGTCTAAGTTTTCGATACCTACAGTACCCAAAAACTGTTTGAAACAGATAGGTAAAAATCATAAATTGAAGGTACAGATGTAACCATTTTTTATACCTATAGGCAATCATTATATTTTTCAAATGGTGATTTTTAAATGATTTTTAAACCATTTTTGGGCTCTATCAAAATATTGGACTTTTTTATTTAGGTAGACCTAGGAGAGTTGTTACAATTTTTACGTTTCATTGCATATCTCGGCTAAATATAGCCTTAGCTGTGTAAATCTTTTGTCTCCAAATAGCAAATTTCATAGTTTATTTGATTTCAATGTTATAATTAATAAAAGTAGCTTGTAACTATATCATAATTACCAAAATCTGGACCTTCTCCTTTTGTCACAACTCTCCTAGTGTCGAGGTAAGTTGTTACAGGCATTGAGGTGAGTTGTTACAGAATTGTTAAAAAAGATTAAAAACCTAATATCATTTATAAATGATAAAATTACCATATTTTATTTTAACTAATTATCCCTGTTACAAATTACACTCACTAAATCCACCTTTCGTAATTATAACACAGATTTTTTTGCAATTGAACATTATGAACCTACATAAAATGACATCTCTAAATAACGTTTTTATCGAAAATGAATGAAATTTATTAAATTACTGGCAAATAAATTAAATAAATCTTCCTTGTTAATAAAATAATTTGTAAAACCAATGTAATTGACAGACAGTTTAGACAAATATACTTTTTAGGACTCTCTTCCAGTACAAACTTCATCATGAGACCATCCCCTGTATTCAAAAGCACCAGAATCTTGTTGAATAAACTATTCCAAAGAAGCCTGGAAATAGACTACACGCAATAATAATATTTGTTTCAATCATCGTCATGGGTTTCTTCCTTTTATCTTATTTTTTTGTAGGTTACCCTTCAAATTCTTCATTTTATCAACAAAAATACTTTTCTTAACGTTTTTTTTACTAGCTTCTATGGTAGCAATTGCGCCCTTAGCTGGTATGTCAGTTACGACACTTAAGATCTAAGATCTATTTGTTTTTATAACAAAATGCATAAACAAGGAGAGTTGTTACAGGCTGTAACAACTCCTAGGTATGAAAAAACGAGCTTCGGTGACTTTAATGCCTCTTAAACTGAAAACATACAGTCATACAGAAAAATTAAAATCATTTAATAAAAGATCAATAACTAATGCATATATGGGATGATAGCACATTATGAATATCATAGTACATGTATACTGCTGGGCTATTGAAATATCATTAAAAAACGTACTTTGCGTGCTTTTTTCGGCACCGATGTCATATACGCGCAACTGTTCCCTACAACCGGAACTGACGGAAAGTGGAACGGCTAGATCACTCAAAAAGGAGAAAAATGATGTTATTGTCAGTTCGGTAAGGGCTTTAATGACGAAGATATGGACCTTGTATCAACTCTCCTCTGTAACAACTCTCCTAGGTCTCCCCTACGTAATGCTCGTTATACGCGTACTATGTACGAATACGAATATCTAGTACCTAGCTGATAAGTAGGAACTATTCCTAACTAAGTACCTATTACTGAAAGGATGATTTTCTTAGACGTTTCCGTAGTTCCTTGAACTTCCTTGTTGTTCTTAAATTGGGGAGTAAAAAGCTCCCTCACCTCTATTCCTTAAGTGCATTATAGCTTTCCCTAACCATCATAGGGTTTTTTTGCAGAATAACTCGACGACGACCGATGGAGTCTTTGAAAATTCCTTTACAATATGCATTGTAGGTAACTCCTAAGCGAATGGACCGATTTTCATGCCCTTTTCTTTTGACACTCTGGAGTGATCGACATTATACCGCTCCTGTTGTTTAATTTACTTAAACGTTCTAATTTTTAATGTAGGTAAGTACCTACCCAATTTATACAAGAAGTCCCACTATAAAAAGGTAGGTTTAATTATCTATTGATACCTACGTAGAGTCAATGCAGAGGGTTGCAATATTTTTAATACACATTAAAACTTACGATTAGTCGAACATACAAACATTTTGAAATGTAACTACAATATTATTTATTCCGTCATCCAAGCTGAGAATCCTAGTTGTACCTACCTTTGTAAACAGTCGGTCTTCAATACGAAGCCTATGCTTGTATAACCAGTAGATGGGCAGATGTATAATGTATAAGTAACAGCTATGTATAACAGGAGACACGAGTGAGATGCGCGCTTGTAATATATCGGAGGAGGGCTATTCTGGGGCATTGGCTCGATAAATTATTGTTTTTACTTGTTTTTAAAATCCATCCTCGTAATCAATTAAGTACCTACATAGAATAGGTAGGTAGGTATTTGGTGGAGATTCGATTGATCAATCGAAGATTTCAAAAGTAACGTACCTATTTGTAGAGTTATAAGGAATATAATAAATTCTATGTACGGAGTACCTTATATTTGTAATTAAAGTAAAAAATACGACTTTAGGTAGGTATCCACGTGACCTGTTTTTTCCTCGCGTGCAAAAATATCTCCAAAAAAAACTTTTACCCTCAATTTTGAATACGTAGATGATTTAAAAACCAAATATGTAACAGACCCAACACTAATCTATAACCTACAGCACCATAAACAATATAACCTAACTCAAAAACCGAATAAATTTCCTACGACAAACTGGAAAAAGTTGCGGAATAGTCACTTACGCAGCAGCCGTTTGGGGGCGGGTGCGGCGTGCGGGCCGAAGATAAGCGGCTTAACTCTGCCCGAGAGCGAGACACCACCATGCCAGTATCACATACGACAGACAGAGAAAACGATACATCTCTATATACAGCTGCGAACGCTACCGCGCACCAGTGGTGCCAAGATGTTTATTAGAAAACGTCGTATGTAGCGCGAGCGTGCGTTGTACTTTCAGTCGCAATTTATTTGTAGTAAAGTTTATTTTCGATTAGCGATTACAACTGTAGTTAAGAACATAGGTTAGGGCATTGAAATAAAAATACATTTTCCCGGGAATATCTACGGCGGTACAAGTAAAGTTTGCACTCGCTATAGCTGTGTATAGTCGGCACAATTTACCGTGGCGTCTAAACAGCTAATTTTAAGTGAACTAACCGAGTCCGGAGAAGATACCGCTCTTTTTATTTCAATAAAGCCACGGTTTTATGTTGTTTACAATGTTTGTCGTAGCGAGCTATTGCATGTTGGCATTTGGACTTGGCGTTTTGAAATTCAGATTTCATTTCTATATACCAACTTAGGTATTTATGTGGCTAGGGGTAAATGGACGCTTTCTGAAAGAGGCCGAGACTTAAAACTTGCATTTTTTAAAGACTTATGGATGATTTTCTATCCTGGCTTCCTGGCATATCTATCTTATCAGACTCTATTCTAAAATGTCTTTAAGCTACAATTTCATTTTATGGAAAATTGTAGGAACCTACCTTCCTTCCTCCTAAATTTTAAAGACACAGGTTACCTAAGTACCTACCTACCTTGTTACTTAACTATAATCTATTGGTAGATTGTTCTCAATCTCTCAATTTCCTAATTATGATAATCATCTCAATTATTTTTATCGCAGTAACATACGGAGACGTCCAGATCAAACTTCAAAAGTTTTTAAAACTTAGGTACCTACCTAATCTAATGGATTTAGGTTAGGTATCTAATACCAATTTATTTTCGGCACGATATAAATTACAACTAGGGTAAAATTTCTATTTAGGCAATGATTTAAACATTTTTAAATTATATTAGACTATTAGGTAGGTAGATATTGATGAAATGATGAAGTAGGTATTATTTTCTTTCTGATGAAGATAGAACATGGCTTTGCAGTAGGTAGAGCGTCGTTTTTGCTGTAACTTTACTTAAGAACTGCTTTGGGTGCGTTCAAGTATTACATAACGAAATTTTTGAAAATTCTTGCCTTCCTCCTACCCCTACTCTTCACTAAACGTTACGTAGGTACGTAACACCCAAATGACCTAAAAAGGTTGCCATTTTGCCGAATTAGGAGAATTATTTCCCTAGTTTTTTATTAGTAAGTTGTAAAAAGCATTTTACGTAACGATTTTTCGATCATAGCATTTTACAAGACCCCTCCTTCAAATTGCGTTTGTAGGAACGAGTCAATAAATATGTACCTACTCTTCGCATTGTTATTCGCTCTACATAGAGAAGAAATCTAAAAGAATTGATCTAAAAACATCATGGACATGGCGGGTATTATGATAATTAGTTAAAGTTAACATAACCTAGGTTAGATTAGCTCTATGGTGATAAATTAATAAAGTTACACACTCCAATGAGTTTCACACCTACCCTACACAAGGATTTTTTATGTCGTAGGTATGAGTTTTAGTTAAATTAAAACCTTATTATCTGTAACTGTTGTCACAAATTGTCTTTACTGACAAACACATACCTATCTATCTACTTTTTTTTATTTACTACGAGCTGTTGCCCGCAGCTTTGCTTGCGGAAATTATAGTTTTGCGGTGATATCTACCCCCTTAAGGGTTGATTTAAGAAAATCGTTGAATAAGGTTCTTCATCCTTTTCAACCATACACCCAAACACAAATTTGAAAACTGCTAGCTTTAAAATTTGGTT
>LGAG01000412.1:1119384-1139013 GCA_001278395.1 Lerema accius | reverse complement strand
ACACTCTAGAAGGAACCTCTGTGCCAAGTTTCATGCTTCTAGGTCTATCCGTTTAGGCTGTAGCGTGTCTGTCAGTCAATCAACATTTTTATTAAGTATGATGATAGGACTTTGTCGCTGTGCGACCACATCGTTCCGTAAAAACAACTCACAAACCTACAATCGCAGACAATTAAATCAATGTTTTGCAAGTGCCAAACTAGCCATCCTGCACAACACTTTAGCCTCCTGCAGCAAAGGAGAGGCCAGGATGCTATTCAGCATGCCTGAAATCTGTCATTATAAATTAGAATTTTTCTTTTTTTTCTATCAGGCCCTGCCACACGGCGGCATTTATTGCCTCTTATTTACGACATTGAGGATATCTAGTAGGTAGGCACCTATACCCTGTGCTATATCTAATAGGTAGGTACCTAATCTATGTCATCCCTACCATGAAAATTATCCTGAAGTTGCCTATAAACGACTATACCTGCTTGACAAACATGTCTTCAAACAAAATTTTTGAAACAAACGTTTTGTCAAACACGCGAAGTTTAATATACCTACTTATTTGATAATTTACGGCCTGAGTTCTTAACTAAGGGGTAATACCCCGCTGGGGTAAATCAGCTATACCTACGGGGTCAACGAAGGAACTAATCATTAGGAACTTAAAATCTATACTAATAATATAAAGCTGAAGAGTTTGTTTGTTTGAACGCGCTAATCTCAGGAACTACTGCACCGATTTGAAAAATACTTTTAGTGTAAGATAGTCCATTTATCGAGAAAGTCTATAGGCTATATAACATCACGCTAATATGTATAGGAGAGGAGTAGCAATAAAAAATATTGCGAAAATGGCAAAATTACGCGGGCGGAACCGCCGGCGATTGCTAGTTAAAGAAAAACGTACCTAACTTGTAATGTTTATTTTGATAGCATTTTAGAGCCGGGGTAAAATCAGGTTTCCTGATAGGTTGCCTACGAATGATATTGAAAAGGTTAGGAACCACTGATCTACTAGGTATAACAAGTTGGTAATTTTAAAACGGAACGTAAAGTAAAATAGTGATAGAATTAGGGGCGAGTGGTGCTCGGGTGTCGTCGGCGCGGGGCTTCAGTGAACGACCTATCGGGTTACTGCTGTTCCTACTTACAATACGAGCCACGCTCCCGATGTCCGATGTCCCGATGTTCGATGTCCCGATGTTGGATGTCCGATGTCTATTGGAAATGTTGATAGTTTGGAAATGCATTGGGAATTGGGGACTTGTGTTGTAGCGTTGAAAGAAGGTTGGTTTCCTCCCAAGATGTAAGTACCTATCTATACCTATAGTATTAAGTAAGATGTTGGATGACGACGATAAAATAAAGCTTCACATAAATACTCATTGCTACTAGGATTGCCTGTGTTGTGGGTGCCATTTACCTAGAAGACAAAAGGAGAAAGAACACACCCAGACCGATAACAGATAAATTATCTACAACAGATTTAATTCAACATTAAACTTTTGCAAGTCTAGGATGTGAACCCAGGACCTATTGAACGTCCACCCGATGTGATAGCCATTGTGCCATATGGGTTATCCATGGCGGCTAGTAAATGAGCCGTATTTATTATAATTTAGTATAGGTACATAGTAGGACCTATATAGTAAGACTTAGGTACAGTAGTTATTACTGTTTCTTTTAATAGGTACCTATTAGAATTTCCTCCTGACCAAACTTCTTGTTATATCTCATGTAAGCCTATTATTTTAGTTTATGTAATTAATTATAATGCCTGAATACTGATATTTGGTACCTACTACTGTACGGTATTTACACTCATCTAACTTTCTTTCTTTTTTTTTTTGGCAGGCAACGCGTCGGTACTGACTCTGATATTGCTTAAGTACCTATGTGCATAGGCAACGATGATCATTTAACCCTCAGAATGTAAGAAAATGTAATGTTTAAAAGTAAAGAATATTTCCCTTCCCCGAAGTACCTACCAGTTTTAAGTTACAAAAATTCACTAATTTTCGATAATATGTTGGAGAATTCTCATATCTCTTCTCCTGACTAATATAAGTACCTACCTATAGGTACTTAACTGGGCAACTAATTACTCTCTCAAATTTATTGTTTTATCTTCTTTTAGCCAGTAAAATGTAGGGAACGCCCTTACATACTTATCATTTTTTGTGCATTTCGTTTTGCGCACTGGTTGAAAAAGTAAATCACCAAAAATGTTAGGTAAACAACTTTTAAACATGCAGAATCCTACTAATATTATAAATGTGAAAGTTTGTAAAGATGTTTGGATATTTGGATGTTTGGATATTTGGATGTTTGGATATTTGGATGTTTGTCCCTCCTACACGCTCTAAGCGTTAGACGAATTAATCTGAAACTTGGCACACAGATAGTTTGCATCCGGGAATAGGACATAGGATATATTTTATCCCGATTTTAGGTTCCTTTGGGATTAATCCAATATTTATTTAACTACTCTTCTGCGGGCGAAGCCGCGGGCGACGTCTAGTAATTTATAATTGAATGAATAATTATATTGAATTATTTTAATCTAATTTTGAATGCCGAATGATTTAGACTTACCGATCTTGATTACTTCATCTCATTCATTCAGTCACCGGGCTATCATTCAGTGTGCGTGGAAATTAGCGATCGTCGTTTTGCATTCTAAGTTTTCTTATGTTGCCGCTTGACTTGTTGCCTTACACGTGTAAGCTCTAATCTTAAAAGATTAATCTCAATTTGTAAATGAATGAATGAGTTATGTATTGGTTTCGCCCAAGTAAACTATAGTACCTATCGTGTAGATAAATAATGTTCGGTAAGTGCAAACAACATGATGATCAATAAAATTGAATATAAGCAGGTACTTCAATGTTTATTTTTGAATTTACTGTTTTTAATTGCCTATTATTAAATTGTGCCTATTTCAATTTTCAATCGTGCCTATTTTAGAAAATAGACGTTGATTATTTATTCTTTGGTAAAAGCTTTTATTTTTTTTTGCTGACAACATTTAGTATGAAGAATCTTTTGGATTTCTTCTTTTTGTGTTTTGTAGATGGTTAAGTTAAGAGTGGCCTGTGAACCCTAGTAGGTAATTACTTAAAAAAAGGAAAAATTCTTTGTTTTCGTTTAATATAAATTATTGATTTCGTAGCAATCGTAGAACTTCGTAGCAGGAAAATCTGAACTACGAGATTTATTTAATAACTTTCTGAAGATGCCTAATAAAAAAATCCTTATTTCCATCACTGTCGATAATATGATACTTTTGGTCAAAATGTTAGTGTTTTAAATGAAACACAAGAAATGTATTTTATATGCATATATTCGGATTCAATATTTCAATAACTATCAGTTAATAATTAATACAACTTAATTAAAAAAAAATACACTGACTCTTTATCGAACGCGGTACAATTTAATGTACTTAATAGTAACTAACTTAGCTATGTTCAAGCATAAAATGTACTATAAATTACAAATTTCATTACATTCCATTCTACAATTTGAAAAATAAAAATATGAATCAACTAATAATCTCTTTGTAATCTCATTCAATCACTTCCGTAACCTGATTCATTTATTCTATTTTTAAACTTTCTATTGTGATGTAACTGAACGCATTTTATTGGTCTTACCTTTGGTTCAACGAACTTTGTCGACCAATGAGGAGGCACCATTTTCCCGCTCATTGGGGAAAAAGAACGCGATACACTGTAGCGATCATAACATTTTAATTCATAATTAATTTATAATAATTTATTTTTACAATAACTGTACATGTGTCATGTATGCCTAAAAGTTAACAAAATATGAAAAGTCAAATAATATGACTTTAAAATAAGGGTTAACACAAGGAACTTACAAGCTAGACAATATTAGTCACATATACAATCGTAGCACGCACATTTACAATTCTCTTTTAAAATAAAACTCTTAAACTTATTTATTTACAATCATAAAACTATTTACGCGTTTTAGCGAACGTCGTCACTAAACATAGCCTAAAGATAATTTTTAAATATAAAGTGATATGACTCAGGGAATGTACAGGAATCGAGGAATTACAATGAACATAATATCTACATCATTAAACTAAAATAATAAGATTTATTTTTAAATAATATTTATTATGGCAAGTGGTTTTAAGCCGTCCATTCAGTGTTTAGGCCAGACAATTTGTTTATTTTAGAATTCGTTGACAATTCGTTTTAAAAGCAACATTAAATAAATAGTTATTGATGTCCAAGTAAAGTAAATGCGTGGCAAAAATTAAGGACAAACCGTGAAATCATTTGAACACAGTTTTATTCAAAATTAGACGTAAAATTTTAAAGTAAAAATATAATCCTAGCTAGTCTGTCCTCAACCTTTGCCCAAACATTTATTTTACTTTCAATACACCTCTTTTATTAAATTTTACTAAAGAATTACTTATTGAGAGCCTGTTTGCTTAGTTACAAATAATTTAAATTCCAGGTCGAATAAATGATATGTATTCTCTTCGTATTTACACACGCTGTCGAACTTAACAACATTTTGCCCAAAGTATATCGGATAGTAACTCAAAATGTCGGAAACTTCGACAGCCATGAGAAATACGAACGTTAATAGGATGAATAAAGTAGCTAGTGAGCTTATAGCCTACACGTGGCTACCATAAACCATATGTAACCAATATCGGACGCGGTATAACCAAGACTGGTTCCGTCCAATGCTGGTTTTAGATATAACCGAGGACAGATCGAAAGCCTGTTAAGTCATCATAAGCAAACAGTTCCCAATAAATCGTTCCAAAAGAACGCCCTCCTTAGCTTTATTTATTTACAATAACCTATAAGAGACTAGAATCACTACACCATGTTGATGCCGTACTTCTCTGGCGCGAAGTAACTGTTCCCCGAGTTAGAGAAGTTTGAAATTTGCGACGCTTGTAGCATGCTTAGGTGAGGGGAATTTTGGGACTGGTTTTCTGGTGATTCGGGGCCTGATGACAGAATGTTGTGGTGGGATGGCCACGCCGCTGGGGGGGATGGGTTGCCGAAAGAAACCTGGTTGTACAGTTGGTTGCCGTTAGCTGTCAGGTTGTGGGTGTGGTGGCTTCCGTGCGATTGGTTGACGGACGACCCGTTGAAGTACTCCATCTGGAAAAAATAAGGAGGATTAATGTGGGGTTAAGTGGAGAAAACATTATAGAATTCATTCGCGAAAATATTTAATAAATTTTTTAACAGAAATACTTATAACGAAAACCCAAATCATGATCTTGCTATATTTTAAGCATAATAGCCAACTACTGAACAAAAATTTTATGATACATGTTGTGAAACTTTGGCTTTTAGTTGTTAATTATTAGATAATTTAATTTATGCTTCAATACACATCAAATATTTCCATGGAATATGTAAAGTTCGAAGTAGCGTATGTAAAAACATTAATTTACCTGACTGGGATAGTAGGGCGAGTTGTAAGCGCTCTGCCCGTATCCCTGATGATGATGCGTGCTGGAGTAGCTCCGGATGTAGTCCGAGCTGCCTGGCCAATGGAAGCTGTTGTAGCTATCCGGGTGGTACACATTCCCCGGGCCATTCAAACTCTGAGGAGTGATCGGAGGCGACGGTGTGGTCATGATCGACGAATTGGACCCTAAAGGCGTCAAGTTCCCAGTCAAACGGGAGCTATACTGATCCTTAACCAGATTGCTCCCGAACGACTTCTCCGAATAGTCCACCTTGCTCGAGTAGTCCAGTCTCTTCGGACTGCTGTAAAGCTCCTGCTTTGGCGTGACGCCGTAACTATGGACGTTCGAGATAGCATCTGATGGGGAGGATTCTTTTCCGCTAAGTCTTAGCGCGTCATTTGAGTTGTAATGGTGGGTGATTGAGGTTAAACTGTTCTTGTTTAGGGGTGAGGAATCGTAGTTAGGAGCCGATTCCTTCTTGCAAATAACATTGATAGGAGGGCTAACGGATGTGGTTGGGGTTATAGGGAGGTTGGGAGATGATGTGGTGATGCTCGATGTGTTCTGGGTGCTGGATAAACTGGTTGTGGAGGTTAGGGATTTCGAGGTGGTGATCTTTGATGAGGACGAGCTCTTGATACTCGAGCTAGTTGATATGGATTTAGTGCTGGATGAGGATTTGTTGGAGATCTGCGTATTGTTCTGTTGCTGTAGTTGCTGCCGACATTTCGCTCGACGGTTTTTGAACCAGACCTGTGGACAATAAGATAAGATTATTATGATGTTGATTAATGTTGATGGAATGTTTTATTTTTTTCAGCTTAGGTAGAGCAAAATTTTTTTTTAATGTGAAATGTCGTATATTTCTTTCGTACTTCTGGTAACTAAAATAACCTTTGGGAGACAATTGTGGCAATAAATCATAAAAATTAATGCATTGTTCATTTTATACTGCTACAATAATCGTTAAGTTTTCTAAATTACCCAGATAACAAAAAAACGTATGTTTCCAACTTCAATGAACAAATCTAATTACAAGTAGAACATAGACCAATAAAATAGCTGCTAGCAACAGATGTTAATGATATTTTATACCGCATTACAAGCTATTCTATACCCATTGATCTCCCACCGGACTCGAGTTCGTTTACTTTTCAATTATAACACCCACTATTTAAGGAGGGCTTACTCTTGGTTTACCAAACTAGTTAGGACGAGTTGTTCGTATGTTCGATAAATGTCGCGACAGTGAATGAAAACGCGCCTCATATATTGAATATGTAGAACATAATTATACTATTGGATAGTAGGCCATTTATTTTGTAAATTATGATAAAGAAATTAAAAATAAAGACCAAGATACTGCCACGGGAGGTACCTTACTAGTTACCTACCTAAATATTTTGTTGGGATAATGGAGTTTATAGTGGACAGACATTTCAACGACAGCACGCCAAATATAAATCCATACGAAATACAAAAACCGTAAAACTGAATGAAATAAATACGTAGTTCCGTACAAAAATGAATAAAAATGTGCACAGAAAAAAAAACAAAAATCCATTCAAAATACAGAAGTGAATGAGTAAAACGTGGTCATATCATATCAGCCGGCGTGCCCGTGATATTCTCAACGAAAGACGGATTACCGCCCTCGTTGCAGGACCCCATTGTGCTTGTGCCATGAATAAATGAGTTAATAAGTTTTATGAAAAGAGCAAGGCGATCAATGAACGAGTGAGTGAATGGCAACATCGTAACAGATGCGAGATCCGCCATTTTGTGGCGACTGAATGGTAGCGTCGACCGTGTAATTGTTTTTGAATTTGGAATGATTTTTTTTATTAGTTAGCGTGTTCCTATTTTATTGTTTAGGGGTTTGTGATTTATGTATTAGGTAAGTAAGTTTTAGTTATTGCGGTCTTAGTATTTAACTACTATTATTTTCTCTGTGGTAGATACAATTAACCGGATAGGTACTAAATCCTGTGATTTATTTTGATGTTCAAGTAAATTTAAATGGTTAGTGTAATTTTTTAAAATTAATATTTCTTTTATATCTGTGGATATGGATGGAGCTGTAACTAATAATATCATTTATAATAAACATTATTTCCTTAAATACATGCCGCAGACAACTATCTACACATAACATTGTGGTATCAACATTTATTGATAATGAAATGTTAAAAAATCTTAAATACCTACTGCAGTCATGTTAATCTTTACATCCAGTACAATATACATAGATCAATAACGTACAAATCTAAGCTAATTTGTGTAAGTACTGACTACTGCAACCGCAACCAGCGCCTTCAACACCCGCAGTAATCGCTTGAGCCCAATTGCAAACAACGGCTGTAATTGAACCGTGGGGCAGAGCTCTAATCACTGTTACTGAGACTGATTAATTTCTACAGATCAATGTAGAGCTACTCTGTACTCATAGCCATAGCAACAAATGTAAGACAAATTAATAATAAACGCTAAAGACACTCATACACCCGCACTAGGATTCCCTGTGTCGCGGGTGGCATGGACAACGTAACTAACACAGGGGAAGAGAGGGTACAGAAAAAATCCTGCCCATATATTCTAGAAATTTCTGGGAATTAATATCATAAAGATTCTGGGAATAGCTACCAACAAATAGATATAGACTTCTGTTGCATTGTAACTGTGAAAGCATTAATTAACTTTCTATTCCAATTACTAAATGAGTTTCGGAATTAGATTTTATTTAGATTTTTTAAACATCTCTTTTACCTACATAATTATCTCAGTTTACATACTTCGCCTTTAACATGAATCAGACATGTAGGTACCTAACTTGATTCAATTGTATTCATATAAGATTTTTATCGAATCATTTTTTGTATCCTTATTTTATGAATCAGAAAAATGTAGGACTTGTAATTACAACAAAGATCGTTCCGCCGTGCAGCGCGAACTTCTGTTATGTACGAAGTTTATAATTTTTTATTTATAATTAAAACTATTTATTTAGCTGTTATTTTGAACTTTCAGGAACTAGTTATTTTCAAGTATTGTAGTAGTGTGAAGTACAAATATTTATTTCTGCTAGCCTAACATGTTTTTGGGACAAATTAATTATTATTTGCTAGGCTTTTTTGTTTGTTATTATTTCAATTGCATATCATGTCTGAGTGTGACTATGTACCTATGTATATTATGTGTGTGTGTGCTGTTATTATTATTATTGGTTTCTTAGGCAATGTAGGGACTGTATTATTAGGTATTTTGGTTAGGTACTTATATAATACGTAGTAGGTACGTATATGTCCCTAAGTATGACTAATATACTTAAATTCATAACGAAAATCTAAATCTCTGATAAAGTGCTTTGTATGAATTTTATCTTTATTTAAATACCTACATTTTGTTTGCTGCGAAGTTTCTCAACAATTATATTTTAAGATTTATTTTATTTACATAACAGTCAAAATAATAACTACGCTAAATTAGCAACATGATTAATGTATGTAATAAATGCATTTAATTATAAAATTTTATAACTAATTAATAATTTTAATAATGAAGATTCCTTGCCCTGACGCGTGAAAATTTAGGTAGGTATCTAAGTAAATTAAAAGACAAAAACGGAAAACTATATAATTTAATTAGTTTTCCCCATTTTAATTACGTTTTTGCTAGTTTAAAATTTTTGCAATTGTAATTAAATTTTGTAATAAAAGCAATTTTTATTATTTTAATAGGGGTAGGTTATTTATTACTTACGAGATAGGTTCCTATGGAACACCTACTTTAGCACTTCTTTATAATCTAGTAATAAACCTACATAAATATGAAAAATGGCAACATACATAGTCGTAAGTCCATCTTTTAGTATTGAATTGAATTTGTTTATAAATAAAAATAGCAATGGAATACTATCATTTTATAACCCTCTTGTATCGCGAAGTTGCTTTGAACGTATCGTCCGCCATCTTTGTAATTAGAACAGTCTGTGCGATGCTATCTTCAGTATAATTGGATTGTTGTGATTGTTACGCCAGATAACATAGTATTTTTTTTCTAACGTGCAATTATTTTTGTAGTGGCCAGTATCAAGTATCATTTGAAAAGGAAATAGATGATAATTTTGCAAGTGTAGCCGAGATAAAAATTACGTTTAAAAATAAAGTAGGGAAGTTAAAAATAAAAAAAAATATGTAAAACTAAACAGTATCTACCTAACCGTAATTATGTAACAGCAATCAGCTCAAATAATATAAGAAAATCCAAACAGAGATATTAAAATAAAAAACATAATGTTAATACTTAAATTGTAATAACAAAAATGATTTAATACATTTATTAAACATCAGGCACTTATGCAGTTATCGCCTATCTGAGTCACAAATACAGTTAAAATACGGATCAAACAATTCGATTTTCAAATTTGAAATTTGGAACATAATTCCATTGCGTGCTAATGCTCAACTCGTGTTTGTATAAATTGAATGTTTGAATCAATCAGAACTCAGTCAGCCGTCAAATGCCGGAGGGAGAGGTTTCATTTTTTTCTCTCTGGGTGGCACCGTATCTAAGACTGTACGGATTATAATTCACTCCTATCTGCAGTTAATTGAATTTTAATATTTAGCCGGCTTTAGTACAAGTTTGATAAAGTTACGTTTTCTATTTACTTTCAAGGATTAAGGTAATTAAGCTAGTTTTAGTGAGGCCAAGTTTAATCTTAAGTAGACTTGTCGTGATTATTAAGATGGAGATAGTTCATTGTGCGATGATTACAAAAATATTTGCCATTAAGTTACCTACATATGTGATACGTGCCATTCAAGTCTCATTTATTATGATAAGACTATTAACTGATCATTAAAATAAAGATATATCTATAAATAATGCCTCTTAATAATATATTAACTATAGCTTATGGCGGTATGGCATAATTTATAATATGGCTTTTTTATCGAAGGCAGAACAAATGTGTAATTAGTATCTAATAGGTACTTAAAATCTCCCATAGAGGGTTACCTACTAAACTCTGTTTTCTGTTGAGCTATTTAATACGTTAAATTCATAGATATAAAATAAAATACCTAATTTATTATTAATCTGTGGCCAAAATCGTAGCACCGACGGCATAGACAAAATAGATTTACGTAAGTTCAAAAAAGATAAATGAGTAAGGTAAACATGATGCAATATTCGAGCAAAATATTTTTGCTACGAAAAGTGCTACGTCGTAGTCAAATAGCTAGTAAATGTTAGTAGTCCGTTTAGTAATCGTTTCTAAGTCCCACTCGAAGTTCGTCATAAGATGCGTTGCTACCCCTGGGGACTAAGATGGTCGCCTCTTATGTAGTGTGTTTAAAATCGCAACAAACCTGAACTCTCGACTCCGGTAAGTTGATCTTCAAAGCGACTTCTTCCCTCATGAAGATGTCGGGGTACCTCGTCTTCCCGAAGAGCGCTTCTAACACGTCCAGTTGCGCTCTGGTGAAGGTAGTTCGTTCCCGACGCTGCTTCCGAGGATTTACTCCTGGAGACAAGGAAATAGCATCATTAATACCTTATTTACTAAGCTGGAAACATTGGAGGTAACAACAAAGGCGTTGCGTTCGTATTTTAACAACTTTAACTTTCCTTATGTGCGATATAGCCCTAGATGATCAAGCGACTTGTCAAACTTATAGTAGTAGAAGAATAGATTTCATCGTGTATATCTACGTTTCACAAACACGTACGTACAGTCACGTCCAAAAATATCTGACCTCCCTAAAAACCAACTTCCCGGTGTCACATTGATTGAAGGTATGTTTGTCATACAAGTTTGGTCGCTTGCAGCGAACTTTAGACTTATAGTAGGTACACATACGCATGCTTCAATAAAGGAAAACTTTTTAAGGAAACCTGCCCATCTAAGAGTTTTATATAAAGCTCCCAACGGTGTATTAAGTCTATAATATCGATGTAACTGCCTAAGTAATTGAGCTGTATCTAATCACATATGATATTAATTTGAAAAATCGGAATAGGAAATATCTATCGTAAGCACCCACCTCAAAAAAATGTAGGTATAGATAAGTCACGAGGGAATTTTAAAATCATAAGCTCGGGTTATTTTCCGGTTCACGCTTTGCAACTTGTTAGGTTAGCTTATCAACCTCATGATATTAAGGTACGCGATTAAAACAGGCTAAGTTCGTGTTGGATTGACCTACTAAAGGTTCCGTAGCACTGTTTACCTACAATTTATTACGAAACAAACGTTTTAAGAAAAAAAAAATTTAGTATACATTATACATAATATGGTAAGGTATGGCAAGGTACAACGTACCTACTTGTTGCAGTCCAAAACATACAAATAATGGTCAAGGGAACCCTAAAAATGCACTATGCAAAACCCGATCGCTATCAATAACCTGTTAAACATTTAACAGATTAATAAATTGTTATCTAAATCGTCACTTACGATTCAATAAATCACTATTGGTATCGATTTAATAATTGTATTTGCAAATAATACTAGCGTGATATTTAAGTTCCTGTTTCAAGTTACGAAATTCTATTATTTGGTTCGCTTGCTGGCGTGTGAATTTAAATACCGATAAATCATAAAAAGGAGCAAAGTTCTTTTGAATTGATACTGATTTTGATATTGATTGAATTGATTGATTGTTTAAAATATCTATGTGTTGTACCTATTTTAAAATAAAAAAGATATCTTAATGCAGAAATTCCAGGTTCAATTTTTAATCAATTTATTTTGATTTATTATTATTAATTTCATATAAGTATTTTGACTTACTCAAATTTTCTTATAATAGATATCTAAGTATTAATTTTTCCATACAATTACAAATAAGAAAAAATATTATCAACCGAAAAAGCGCGGACAGAACATTATTGGCCTTTTTCATAATGTAAATACCTACTATTCTACGGATTAATACAGGGGTTTGTGGTTTAACGATTGTCATATCTAACGGTAATTACCAGGACAGACGGTTTAATGTACTTTTCAAAGCATGGAAGCGCCCAAGAAATTGAGCCACTAGCAGTCCGATTAAATGGACTCTCAAAACGGCTACAACTTTAAGCAAACTTGACTCAAACCCTACCGTGCGCCCACGCTAGAACTACTGCCAACCAGTTATGATATAAAAACGTCAGACATTCTATAAATTAGTCATCGAAAAATTGATTACGAGAATCTGTTTCGTAATATCATTTCGATTCGACGTGACACACACTTGATCGAAGTCGTTTTTATGGTAATGCGGACAACCGGGGATCGCTTGCATTCCAGATAGTGTTAAGTGGTTTAATTCACTATAATAGACTAGAATTGTAATCTAACATAGTTAAGAACAAAGGTAATCTGACCGTGGTCTTAACTGATTTTTCTGACAATTTGCTACTATCAAATTCAAAACATGTTTGCCATTTTCATCCACTAATAATTCCTTGATTTAAAAATAAATATACAGATATGAATCCGTAGTTTTATTAAATAGTTAAGAAGGTATTAAGATCGTAAGTAGGTACTTAAGGACTAATTTTTCAGTTTATCTAGCGTAGGTACCTACCTACGTATATCGTAGATGTATTTGGTACGATCAAAAGTATTTTTTCACACTGTGTAGGTAGGTATGTTTTGTTGTAATGTGTCCAGATTGTAGAAAAAATGGATTGTTACAAATGTTAGTGTCTTGTCTATTTGAGAGTACCTACCTTTGGTAACGATTTCATATCAGCCATTCCGACGCGACGCCTACCTATCAATAAAAGCGATGATGATCCATTTCTACCTAAGATTAGGTTTGTATTAATTAATTTTAGCTTTAATCATTCTAAACTAAACTAACAATGTCATGAGGTACCTACTGCAAAAACTTTAGAAACTTTTGCTGCAATAGAAAAACACCTTTATCATTTCTATTAGTTATGTTAATAGACCAGAGTCAACGCACTCTCACACCGTCGTGGACAGAATAACGGGCATAAATCTTACGAAATTATGTATCTAATCAAATTATGGTAATTCGGTGTGAATGCAGGCTTCTGTGTTACGTAGTTATACGCCGAACTGGATTCGAAAATAGATTTGATGGCCAATTTGTAATCTTTAATTGAATTTTTATGTTCAAATGTTTCCAGTAGGATAACGACATGGCAATTATCTTTAATGATAAGCATTTTAATGTTTGCAAGTGTTCTTTTGTTAGATATGAAATGATTATGAATAGGTCTTTATTATTGAATGCTTTGGGATATTTAATATTGCATTCATACATCCATAAGTTATTTAAAATAACCACAAGAAGTGATTCTTTATTTAAACGTATGTTAAAAAGTTAATCAATTAAAACTTAGTGAATTTCTACTATTAATCGTGGTAGATTAATGTACTTTTACCATTTTATAAATAATTTGAAACATCTGGCAACACCGCGAGCCGATCTGTCACTGTCAATATTACACGAAAAATTTGGCCGCTATTATTCATCTTGAATCACAGTAGAAAAATAAACAGACGGTCGAACGAAAGCAGGTCATGTTCTTAGAAAACATGTAATCCCTTTTGAAATTAAAAAACACTGGGCTGCCATACGTCAAGTCCACTTTACCGAGGCATGTTATCTATACGACTTTTGACGACTCTATAACAATTTCTAAGACACCAATGATAAATTGTTTTGTGTGTTTTAAGTCCACATTTTTTTATATGTATGTATGACAACAGACAACGTATGAATGTCAAACGACAGACTGCCTGTCTCTGGTTGTAGCTCTTTTGTGAGCCATAGACAACGGTGGAATAATGCCTTTTATTTTCATATATGGAATGTGCTCTTAGATGAATGGTTACAATTTGTTATCGTTAAAACGCATTCCTTAGATCAACTGACTATAATTATATCTTCATGGCGGATCATATACTAGGTATCTTAATTGTAGGAGTCTATCTTGTAATAACATTACAAATTCACATTAGGAATATTTTATCTACTTTAGAATATAATAAGAAACCTATTAAATTTTTTTAAAGTACTACTCCTTTAAAAAGGTCTTCAACTTCTCAAGTAGTTATTAGTCTATTGTTAGGACGACATAACCGAATGAGATTCGATTCAGCATAACAAACCCTAAATTAATTATGAAGGTCAGTTACCTACTAACGTGCAGTTGTTACTTGCTTGCTACTAGCTGTTATCCATTAGCAGTCTAGTACAAGTCAATTATGAACAAACACTGATTTCTGTTTGCGACTGATAAAACTTAAAGGTATTTTTAAACTCCGTTGAGGAATGTTAGCTACCTACTTACCTACAATTCTGTAGTTCTACAGATAAGTACCTACCATTATTTGCGATTGGTGCAACAGGTATTATTTGAGAATCATAAAAAAAATATTCGAACTAAAATAATATCAAATATACAGGTTTCAATTAAATTTTAAAGATTATAATAGCATATTTTAATTCTTTTATGTTCGATATATTTTAAAGGTGTCCAGAAACGAATAAGACACCGTTACATTAAGTATTTACGTAAGTCTGAAGTAAATTAGGCGTAAATAACAGTTACTCATTAGCATCATATACGATACTTGACAACAATGCCTAATTAAAGCGCTTATAATCGAGCACTGAAGCGCACGCGTAACCAAAATCGATTCCACAGCTTAGTCTTATCGGCCTCATCTCACCGCACCTTTCAAAATTATCGACAGTACCGAGATCTACACGACTATACCATTAGCAGACAACCGAGCATAAACAAGCCTAGCAGTAGCCCTATCAGAAATCAGCCGTGAAGATAACATCGAAGCCAATGCCAAAAAAAAAGAAAAAGACCGCCATGTCACGAGGATTAGCGCTCGAGCCCCCATTGTCAACGATGACAATTGAAATACATCCGTTTCTGTTTAACATACACCCGTTCGGCACATCAGAAAGAGACGGATGCTTGTCTATTTATTTTCACTTTTCTATAGATAGGTAATGTGACAGTTTTCGTATGAAATGTTTGTTTGGAATAGCCGGCTGAATGGGGACGGTTTCGGACTAGTTTCGAATGGATGTTGTATTATTTTATTTTTTAATCCGTAAGCGAAGGCGATTGAAAATTCTAATAACAGTTATACGCCTGGCTCGCTTTATGTTATAGTTGATAGGAGAATTTTAATTTTGATGTGGGTAACAACACCCGTTGCGTCATTCGATTAGAATTTTTCATGTTTTGTTGTAAGCTTTACAAAATAATAAATATCATGGTAGTATAAGTTGACCTCCCAGTTGTGATCTATCCTTGAAACTGGCTTTAAAACTTTATTTTTATTCTAATTTATTGGTAAAGATATTAATTAAGGTACCTATTGAAAAATACACTAAAAAACTAAAAATAAATCTACATATCCCTTTAGACATAAGTACATACATAAATGCAATGATTATAGTCGACGATTAAAGCGAACAGATGTACCCAACAAAATATCAGACAAAAACGCCAACTAATTATCCATAGAAAATCAGCGGCACGCGTCTCAAACATCAACAAACCTCACCACAACCGGTATGGCAAAGCGCGCTCATTATTTTCCCGTTTTTCACGGTGTTTGACCCCCGGCGTCCCTACGGAACATCTCTTTTAATGATGTGTAAAATACCTTAGGGGATGGGCACAGCTGTACACACCCTCCGTATTTTAAGGTAGTGGTAGTTATTTTAGAACGCGGCTGGCAACACTGAGAGCGGCGGGAACGTCAACTGTCAGTTTGACAGCTCCAAAGGGGCCTTAATGGGCGCGTTCGGATTTTAAAACGAATTGTTGTTTTAGCAGTTGCGTTCCGAAGGGTTGTTTGTTGTTTTCAATTAGACGTGAGATGCTAATCTTTTAGATGGGACAAGGTGCAATTTGCAGGCCTCCCGTTTGTTGCTACGGATTAACGCCGCGAACTAGGATTTGCTTTAAGAGCTTCGCCATTTACTTTTTTTGAGACAGACTTTGTGTTTTCTGATGTTAAGTTGTTATCTGGATAAGGTTCCATTTTTATTCTTAGAGGTTTTTTGCTATATGAAGTAAATTGTGAAAATAGATGGGTTCTGTTTTTCATATCCTTGCAGTTTAATTTTTATTTAAGTATCATAAATATCACTTAGACTTTCACTAGACTAGACCATACTATTTGTATCGTGTAACTACTGTATATTATATTTACTTACATTTTTTTATTTATTCAGAATTGCCAATATAGGGGTGTCTTACGATACAATGCAAAAGTTATGTGTTTGCGTAACTATACAATGAAAATACGGTATGTATCACATAAATCCAAGACTGAAAACGAGGGCTGCCAACTCATAAATCATGTTAACACATAAATTGTTGGAAACACAGCCCTGGGGTTGCCCGACAAGTTGTGACAGATTATAGAAGGGAAATACTTAGCACCCCGTCATTTGAATAGCCACCTTACGCCTTAGACGTAAGGTTGAAAATAAAACGGGGAATAGTATAAGTTATTTTATTACCATGATAATGTTGTCAGTTTCAGGGGTGCTAACCGAATTGTTGGTAAATTGAAATTTATCTAATAAATTATTACTTATTTGTTACAGTGAGAACTAGGGGGGTGTGGTGTTGCGAGAAATGGATGTCAAACGTATGTGAGCGCCGTTAAGTCATTATGTTAGCGTCAAGAGAAATACATATGAAGTCGCTTCGAGATGCTTGAACATGTAGTAAATAACTTATGTTCCTTAAAAGGATGATAGATAGAGACGATTAGATTAAAACAATATTGTTAGTAGGTACATTGAAATCCAATCTGTTCTATAAAACTTATTTAATAACCGACTAATAGTACCTAGTTACCTACCCTAAGTAATAATAAAATTTTAAATGAAGGATATCCGAAAATTTCATTAAATCTAAAATTTACCTACACACACATAATAATTATAAAATAGTTTCCTCATCATTTCAATTTAATTAAAAACACGTAATTTATGCTAAATAAATTAAATAAAAAATCCTTTACAAACAAAACTAGCTGGTCACTTAGATGAGTTAATGAAAACGAAACAAATAAAGTGAACGATACACACTAGATTGCTTGAGTCAATTTGTTATGTTTGTAAACGTAGCCCCATTATACGGCGTCGGTGTAAACACTCGAGTGGTGAGACGTGGAACCACACGTGCCGCTAATAGCTCTCGAGTTATTACTCCATTGACTATCCATCCATCCATCCTTCATTGACGATTGATAGGTGAGAGCATTCGCACTCCTACTGTAAAGTTTTCAGGTTATATTTGTAGGATTTAATCTCTTTAAACACCTAAACTGTTTTCACAGTTCCCGCCAAAAAGTGACATTTATAAATTCTAGTGTTTTTTATTTATTTATTTATTTTAAATGTTGCACCAACAAAAAGATCACCATTACATTCTAGATAAGAAACATGCAAGTTTTATGTAACATAGGTGTCGATTTACTTATAGGTACAAACTACATGCTGTGAGATTTAGGCAACCAATTAACAAAATACAGCATATTATCTATAATGGACTCTCCTATAAATAGAATATTATAGGTAGGTTTTAATACAATTTTTATATCAATAACTACTGAGTGTAATAGGTATACAATACTTAATTCAAAAAATTATTAACAAGATTGCAAAAATTATACAAATAGGTATATAATTAATCATTTAAGTAAATTTGTAATAGTATTAGATTTTTTAAATTATAATTATGTTAAGCCGGTTCATACATACAATATTAGAAAAATTCATAATAAAGAGAGTATAAGTGAAATTAATTAAGTCGTAATAGGTAACTTAAGAAATTATTTTTGGTGTTACAAAAAATATAAATTTGAGATTTATGTTCTTTGGCCATCCTGAGGGCATTTCTATTATCAACAGGGGCATTGGGGACAAAGTCGTTGCTAGCATTATAATTTTTAACTATTCTGTTTATAGGTGAGTAAGTTCCCAAATTTGTACGTCGCGTTTTTTCACGAAATATTTTATGTCTATTGGATCGTGAACGTTTCCTTGGTACGCTAATGTCAATTTTGGATAGTAAATGGGGAGCATCGATTTTCCCGTTTATAAGTTTGTATAGGAACATGTTAGCCAGTACATTTCGTCGAGAGCAGAGGTTTGACATCTGATAATATCTCAAACGGTCTTCGTAACTGGTTAAAGTTTTTAGCAAATTGCAATTATATGTAACATGGTATAGAAATCTTTCTAAACGTTTTTTATATAAAAGTGTTGCCAACATAATTGTACAGAATAAAAAGTTTATTAGGATTTAATTCTCACAGACAATTTTGTTTCCTTTCAATACTAATTATGTACTTAATGAGTTATTTATTTTACATTTCATAATAATTAAAATATTAATTAAACAAATTAATTAAATTAATTTTACGCAATTTACCACATACCTAATAGCGTAATTAAGTTTCAGGTACTTATCAAATATCACCTGAAAAACTTTAAATAAGTTAAATACCTACCTACCTCATCTAAAAATAGAAAAATAGCAATAATGTATAATTGCAGTATTTAAAAATAATAATGTAACCCTGCCGATGCTACAGTCAAAACTTTTTATTCATAAATTCTGTGCCTCATAAAGGACAAGGCTTGCGAGTAACGATTACCATGGTGTAGGGCGTAACGGAAGGGGCCCGTAGCGACGGATTAACTTATCATGGTGCCCATGAGTGCGGGGCTCAGATAAACTCGGTTAGGGGCCAATGCGTCCTATTAAAAGTAGTTATGGGGAATCTTGTAGATATACTATAAGTTTCTGATAGATTTACTGGCTGGCTGTTAACGTTTGGTTGTTGGTTTTAAAAACAAAATATTAAATCTAGTAGAGAATAAATTGCATAAAATATTTTGAGTCCTTTAAATTTTCTTTTTGCAACTAAAGGTAGCCTATGTTTGTCTCTAAGGTCTAATCTCTATGCTAAATTTTATCAAAATCACTTCAGCCGTTTTGAGCTGAAAACGGTATATTCATAAATATCTACCTACTTTCGCATTTATGATATTAGTATGGATAAAACCAACCAAAAATACTTCAAAGTTGGAGGATTCCTAGATACAAATCTAAAAATGTTACCGTTTTCGTATACCTAT
>LGAG01000412.1:1102345-1119163 GCA_001278395.1 Lerema accius | reverse complement strand
AGACAACAAGACAGATAAATTCCAGTAGCTTCTATTTTATTTGATACATTGTTGCGTAGTGTTCTCTCGTCCACTACGTAGGTATATTTTACGTGGAGTTTTACTGTAGGAAATAACTTCAACAGCATGTTAGTACCTAATTGTAGTAGATTCTTAAATATTTACCTACTTTTTGAAGGAGTTTGTGAAAAAGATGGGCTTTGAGCTTTAGAGATTTTCAAGAGATATAATCATTTCTAAAGTTTCAGTCACAAATATTTTATTAATCTACAACGAAGAATCTCGAAAAACGGAAACTACAACCTATTCTTCAAAGATATTTTCTTAAAAAGTTATCATGTAGTTCCTACATACAAACATAGTTTTATAAACTGTAGATACCTATAGATCGTATTAACTGAGTAGCGAAGATCAGTCAACGCCAGGTGAAAAGCATGTCTATAAGCTTTCATATCATAAATGATGTCAGATATTATCAAGTACGGTTTAAATTATGGTAATTACAGAGCTTTCGTACATTTCGACAGTAAATTACATTAACTGAGGGCCCTCGACAACAGCGACACGGTGAAATCATTAGTGATTACTGATATTGTAAATTACAATTACATTTTATCTAATTTTATTATATAAAAGTTTGATAAGACGCGAACATATTATATTTGCATATCTTTAATAAGGCTTTTTATGGAAGTAGCAGTTGAATCACTTAGTGCTTTAGTGCTAGTGTCTGGAACTAGGAATATAATTAAATACTGAATCAAACAATGTTGCCAGATAAAGTAGGTTATAGTTACAGGTCTTTAATCCTTAGTAATTAAATTAAATTAATATCTACTTAATAAATTACGTACAAATAAGCGTTCCTATTTACTTACATGCACAACACGTGACCAATTTCATATCAATTTAATATCATCGGCACTCTGAACTAACACTTTCTTGCGCGCGGGGTTGTTTCGACCCCACGAGTGTCTGCTAATTGAAAAGTCAACAGTGCGTGTTTGTGGCGTCTTCCACAGTGTTGTTTCACGGGGTCGTGAGTGCCATCACCGCTAAATTGCTAAAAAGTTGCCGGAACAGTGTGGGGTTACCATGACGTGTGCTAAGATTTTTATTTATCAATTATTATAGTTTTCTAGGTAACTAATTTAAGTAATTTTTCTTCCTTTTGCGTTGATTAAAAAAATAAACCAAAAAAAATATACTTCAAATAAAATTAAATCTGTCTTTAAAATACAGAAGGTGAAAAGCTTTTTATCATCTGATTTAGTAGAAAAACAACGCGAAAAACTTGCATAACTTAGTATCAATTCTGCCAAAGCGGCTTGGTGTACAATCCTCAACATGGGACATGCAGTTACGGGTTATATTTCATATTCAATTAAATTAAACACGGCATTCGAAATATTTTAATTTACAAACAATGTGTCTGACCTAAGCTAACCCTTAAGCTGCGACGGGGTGTTCGCAGGCCCATTGCATAAACAAACAGAGGAGAGTGCAGTATTTCACACCACCATTCGCAAAACAAACGTCCGAGCAAGTTGAATGCCTATTGTATAAAAATACAGTGGAAAGAAGTTAAAATATTGTTGCATGAAGCTTTATGCATGTCAGTTATTCTGACTTTAGTGAAATTTAGCATATCTAGAAAAATAATATGACTTGTGTATTATCCACAACTAGGCATCATTTTCTCATCATCATCATCATCATTCATCTTGAAAAATTCAAGATTTAAACAAGTTACCAAAAGTGTTCTTAAACTTTTTGCTTCATTATGTTTTAACTTAGTACTAGACACTAATTTCACATACCTACCTATAGCAAGTAAACTATAATCTATAAATGAATTTTTATAGCACGTTCAATTGCATAATATCATAACGTCCCTAATGTGGGACGAAAAATCTTCACGCTAATACTGTTAAGACTGGATAAACCAGTTTTTCACAGATAAATAAAATTAAAAAAATAATAATGTACCCACCGAACTAAGAACAAGAAAAAGAATATTCATCCATATTTAAATAACAAGGAATGACAGAAAAAAATAAATCTTACATCACGGTGACATTAACACCCCAAACAAAACATTACTTAACCCAATCAACCGGGTAAAATCCCTGCGGAGTTACTCGAGCTAACCCTCCAGTTCTGGGGTAAAATGTACCAAGTGACGATTCACACGCTAATGCTTAAGATTTTAAATAAAGAATGTTTATGTTGCTTTGAGTTTTACTTGCACAGGGAAAATTTAGTAAAGTTACACCTGTTTACTCTTTTAATGAAAGTTTAAATGTGGTTTACACAATGAATGATTTTCTTAACACGGCGGAATCTGATGAAAATTATTTTGAGATAGTATTTCCTTCGGTTTGACTGAATTATTAACGTCTCAACTTGATTTCTGTCTTCATTTCTTATAGCTTATGCATTGAATGTCGAAAAGGGTTATTTTTTATTTATTTTTTTCAAAGTCATTTTATAAAACGTTTTGGCTTTTTGAAGTTTGAAAATGCTAAATAGATAACTAAATAATTTATGGTAATGATTTCATTTATTTTTAATTTTATTTGTACCTAAAAATGTTTTTTTATTAGACTAAATTCTTTTTACTTAGCTAATATTTTTGGTTCACCTATAGCCCAAATATCTTGTTTGCTCAGTAATATTCATCCTCTCTGTCTTTTACACGATGAAAGGAGGAGAAAGAAAACATTGTATCTATACGGGCAATCTTGCGGCATTCAGAGGGTTGATTCTTGGTAAGGGTGGGCAATAGAGTGTTAATGTGCAAATTTGTTGATGGAAGCAATTCGATTTTAATGTTTGTGTGAACGATCCCGTATCAAATAGAGGGGATGACGCTTCTTCTAACGTAATAAAGAGATAATGGATGCTTCTCACTTTATTGGTTAGATTGAGAAATAACAATTGTATTTTTTGTTTGCAAAAAATTCGCAAAAATTTTATATTCATTCTCGAAAATTGTCCCGTTATTGGGCTTCAAAATCCTTTAACAGGGTTACGTTTTTGGGCTTCTCAAGTATTTTAGTAATGAAAAACATCTTCCTTAAAAAGAATTGAGCAACTTTAGAATAGCAATTGATATCGTCGTTGCACTGCACAGGTGAAGTTAATAAAGCATGTAATTACTAATCGATTATTGTTAACAGGTTGTAACGTATCTGTAGCGATCACATGCTGGTAACCGCGGGGACTCGGCTACCTAACCCTAAGTCACCATGACGGGTTAACGCCAATATTATTATCTCGTATAATCTATATTGTATAATCTATGGTTAACACTTTGGATACCGTCTAGGGACTATTGAATGAAAATATTTAGCAATATTTTAAATGAATCTGCACTTTCCTCCCCCCAAACTGAGGCAAAGTAAGCAAATCAAAGCTTTCAAAATAGCTGATGTAGTTGGTATTTAATTTTCATTTTAGTTTCCAACCTCGGAAAAGCTGTAAACAGAGACAGTACAAAGTGGTCAAAGAAAGGTCTCAATAATAGACAGATGTCGTGTTATCTTCCAGCCATGTATATCAAACGAATCAATAATTTATTAAGTATTTGAAGTGATGAGTAAGTTAGTTATACCTATATACTTAGGTACTATAGTTTTTGGTAACTTGACGAAACTCTGGCAACTGTTTGCTCAAAGTACTAATTAATTACCAGAAGAACTTTAGAGCCGGTTGCTAATTAGAACCTCAACTAAGGTAGGTTGTCAAAGATTGCAGAAGTTGTCAGCTAAACCCAATACAGATTCAGATGGCTTGCCTGCCCAGCTAGTTCAATGGCATTGAATCCCGATGCTATCTTTTAAATTGAATTAAATTTATAATGAGCACTTACATGTCACTTCTTAAGTTGTTTTTGTTGACGTCAATTAACGACAAAGGTCACTGGGCATATTTATATATTGGTCCTTTGCCAAAAATTGGCGATGCAGTTTAAGTTAAATTTTATTAACACAAAATGCTTGGCAAACGTAATCTTACATTTTACTATTTTACATCTTGAAAATACTCATTTACACAACCCTAGAGTTATAGATAACTTACTTTAAAAGACTTACAAAAAATAACCTGAATATTATAATAATCAATGAAAACTTTACCATACTACTTAATACGTTTTTGACGCTCTCTGCATCTATAGACTGGAATTACAAACAGCAGTTAAATCGCAACTGCTTTCGTTTAATTTACTACAAATTGAAAGTAAAACAATCCTCCATCTTCGTAAGTCATACAGAGTATTGCCCGATAAGCCTCCGATGATATCGACGTAATATTATCGAGAGGTAGCAAATAACTTCCTTTTTCACTACAAATGACGTATCTTCGATAACCGCTGACGATGACAAGAGCACTGCATTAAGTTCACAAAAAAAGCAAAATTAATATGGCGGCGCAAGATGGCGGCACGTCAAAGGGCGCCGCCGGTAGCGGCTTTCAATGTTGGAATTCATAAATGATAACTTTAATATTATTTATGATGGGTCGGATTTAATAAGAGCTGTTATTACCGAGCCTGGTAATTTAATTAAGGTTTGACATACATTTTGCTCGCGAAAATTTTGTAAGAATCTTACTTTGCTGCCTCTCTATTGGTAAAATAAAGATTTTTTAATTTTATTAAATTAATTGCAATATGTGAAATGCAAGTCTGTATGAATTTATATGTGTATTTATATACAAAATATTTACCGTTAAGAGGACATTAAATAAAATTTTAGTCCATGTGAAGTTATTTCATAACCATTATTGCTGCTCTGAGAATTTTATTTTTTAAAACTGAGTATGCTTAGTGTAATGCGCTTGAATTAATTTAAGTGCAAAGACAAGTTTTTCAAACAAAATTTCAAGAAATTAAGGTATATGCAAAAATTCACCTCGTACTTTCTAAAGAATTAAATTTACCGAATTAAAATTTCAGTTTGGTGATCCCATGTGATTGATATTTATGAACTACTTATTTCAACATAGATAAAATCTAATACAGTGTGTATTCCACATTATTTAAATATTAGTACCTACTTAGAAGTCAAATTCAAACATATCGGCCAATAAAAACTTCTGAAGACTGATAGTGAACGTCTAATATTAATATTGGAAATTGCCGACCAAACCTATAAATGTAAACTTAGTTTAGAGAAAAGCTTAACAGTGGCGATCCCTTCCGAGTAAACCCACACATAAATTCTACCACCTAGAAACCATAACTCCCTAATTTATTATTAAAAAGTTAATAATTGTAGCAGATGGAACATAAAACGTAAAAAACATTGCCAAAAATCGGATTGCAATAAATAAAATTAAAGGACACCTCGCAATAAATTACCTTTTAATAAAGCACATAATTTTAATGGTGGTATTAGCAGCTCTGTACAGATTCGGTGGCATTCCGGTATAAAATATGATAGTTAATTTATTAATATATTTAAGTGTGCTCGCGTGACAATCGAGGTTCCAAGTGACCTCGATTTCTTCGAGTGAAGGACCTCTGTTTATTTAAAAAATGGGTATAATATTTTACCCTTCAAGTCGTCTTTACGTTTGTGGGCTTAGCTCGGCTGTAGGAATGACGGGAGCTGAGAGTAAAATGAGAATTTTATTTCCATTTTTAACTCTAAAACACCGCTATGTTTATATACTCGTAATATTTGTATTAATGTTTGTATTAACATTTGTATTAGTGCCGTGGTAAATTTTATTGTGTAACTCAATTCGTAATAAGTTCGGGTAATGTTAGACAGATATTCATGTCTTTCTAATGAAGTATCAAACAAGTGTCAAGTAAAATTGAAAAAGTTTTAAATTAAAAAAAAAAATGGTCCTTCGAGCCGGCTGACTTCGAACCTCAAACTTTATTTTATACGCCGGTTCTATTGAAGTATAAACTGTATTATATTTTATTGTATTTGTCGTGTAAAACAAACATCCAAGTTACGCAGTAAAGTAAAGAGCCAGCCAGGTCCATCGCGTGAGCTAGCGTATACAGGGATTCTATAATCGATAGAATCGACAGCGCGTGTCGCATTGCGTGGTTATTTTAGAATCGACACGTGGACTTCTTTGAAGGAGATTCAAGCTATATCATTCGATTATTTTCAGTCAATTGGATTAGCTATCTGTTAGTTGGTTTAGTTAAGTCAACGTGCTTGAATTCGGTTCATACTTAAAGTTTAGTAATTTGAGGGTTTTCTGAATTAAACTGGTTAATTTAGTTGAATGTTCTGTAGTTTAAAATTAGTGTTGATATTACATAAAAAAGTACACAAAAAACAAGATCATTTTATCAGTCAGTAAAACTATCTTAAACAGACTAAGTAATTGCACAAGATCGATTTTTTTAAGTGTAACACATACCTACTGACATAACAGATAAATAAATAAATGACTATACCAAGTTTAGTATCATCATAATCTATTCAAGTTTCCTAAAATGAAAATATTCTTATACAAAAGATGTTACTTCAAGACATACTAAGCGCAATGTCCTGTGGCTTCCCGGAAGTGGTGACATACTGACCGAATTATCGATTTAGTAACTCAATACCCATGAGGTTACGATTTTATTAAGTTATGTTGGTACCTACCTCAATCGCAAACTTTTTCAATGTCAGGTATGTATTTAGCAAAATATAACTTATGAGATTACCTATAATAAGTTCATCCAATATTTAATTTCATTTCCCTTTCGATCATTAAAAACAATTGAATATATTATTTTCTGATATTTATATGATTAGCTAGATATGTCAATATTATTTATAAGTCATCCGGATCCAAACCTATTTCCGCATTTGCACCCCCGTAGTCTAAAAAAAGATTAATTAAACCGACAACCGAATAAAAAAACCGACTGGCCGATAAAATTGTAAGGGACGCCAATAAAAAAGAATATACAGAAAAAAAAAATTGAAAAAAGAACGCCCAGCTGCCATCGTTACGCCGAGAAACGTTCAGTTTGAGGGTGAGAGGGACTATCCACGGAATGGGAATGAAGGAGATAGACGTATGGGGATTAAAGGAACTCGGTGGAGGATTAATTTTACTCTCCCGCATTAAATGTGTATTGGGCTTTAAATCTAATAGGTCGCGAGTCGTTAATTTTGTTTACAGATTTATAGGACTTTTATTGACGTTCAGAGATTTTATAGAAATGCCATTCTTCAGAGGAAGTAGTCGCATTCATTGCGGGTACAGAAAAAGATTGATTGGAATTATGCACTTTATTGAATCTTGAGTACTAAAATCATAGTATCGTCTTCTTGATATTTAATACCGAGATCTCATAGGTATAACAATATCAATGCAAACTTTACGTCTTTTCTGAAGTGGTCAGTAATGTTAGATGTATTGACGTATTTGCCTGCAATTTCACATATTGGCATTTCAAAGAATCGTCAAGCCTTTCTTATTATTTATGTTGAGCTCCGTACCATCTAGTTTAATCCTGAAAGTACTCTTGCAGTAGCGGTTCTAAACCTAGCCATTATTCTCAAAATACATTCACAAAATAATACAAAATTTTGGCGATTTCTTATTAATGTCTTTGTTCTTAATATATATTTTCATGTCATAGGTATTAATATAATAATATTTGATTTTCTTTTCTTTATAACTATCGTTTCTTCTTATATTTGGTTTTTAACTCAATTTCGTCTCACACCCTTTTTAGGATAATAAAATGAATAGGTGAACGAGACGTGTATGTAAAAAGCGAGTGTATTTTTAATCCCGAAAAGGGTTGTACCCAAAAACTGGCATATTTTTTGCAAACTTTAAGTCCAGGTAGCTGGGTTTCTTTAGAGACATTTTTATTTTAAGAACAGAAAGACATTATTTTTCCAAGAGCAATAGATTAAAAAAAAACCGTTTTCCCTAGCCCGGTTTAAATTACAGTTTTCAAATTAAAAAAGTTATCAATAAATAGCTTTAACTATCATTGAATTTCTGTTATACCGCAGAAACAATATCGTTTTACTAGTAAAATGTATTCTACAATCGTAATAGTATTGATATCACAATAAATATTTCAGCTGATAAGGAGTCACAGTACAACAATTTGAGCAGCTTTTCAAGATTATTTACTGTTAATGGAACTAAAATGTTAACGTAAAAATATATTTTTGTTATTAGTCGATTATTTGATACAAAAGAGTTCAACGCTTCTACGAAGTACTACGGCGTAGAACATAATTTTGTTTGTCACGTTCTAAGTCTATTTACATTGTAAACCCCGTATGTGGTCGAAATTGGACCATAACTATAGACTATAAATAGATATTTCTGACTGGCAGAAATTAATGTCAACGTAACCTCACCTTTCATACCACAATCAAGTTACCTTTCATCCCACAAATCATAAAGTTTTATATACCAAAGAAAAGGCGGGTACCTACTAGTTTCGAAATAAAAATATAATCGTTGTGTACATCAACAACAGACGGGGGAAAACCTCTTCGAAGCAGCACTCGTTGCATAATTTACGTACCAGGAAGACATCCTTGGAAATAATCAAAACAGCCCCTTCGTAAGCCGCTTATACCCCCCCTTAACCCCCCCTAACCCCTCAAGCGGGACTCCCGAACGCCCGAGACGGGAGACTTGTTACTTTAATTAGAACAGTTTGAGTTTGGATGCCGTAATGTGGTGTTGCCAGTTATGATATTGAAGTACCTTGTTCACGGGGAGTTTGATGTTAACGTGTGTCGTTATTGTACAATTGTAAAATGAAGTTAAAGTTACACTTACATGACTTAATGTAGGGTGTATTATGCATTACTTTAGTACTACTTTAGTAATTATCAAAAGCGAGCTAATTAATCTTAAAATTTGACTAACTTATTTTTCTAAATTCGCAAACTGAAGAACCTCTCCCCCTGCAACATGGTTTCGTATTACTTGAATGGTTCCAGAACGAAACGGTAGTGATAGCTATTAAATTATAAATCTAAATAGTTACTCTTAATATTAAATGCTAAATGAATAATGCAACAGCTGTAAAAGCATATCTCGCAACACCGAATAACTTAACCTTTAATTGATTTACTTGCAATATTTATGTTAAATAAATGTTACACTTTGTAACTAATACAATTTGTACTAAAACATCTATTTACATTTATATTAGCCTATTTGCTTTCAGTTCTGCAAAGTACGACAGGACAAGTGTTTCGCTTTTCAAGTCAGAGTTATCTTGAAAAATTTAGAAACCATAGACATACATATACCTCGTTTTTTTCGTCGTGATTTAAAAGGTAAACAATCTTGGCACAACTTTTATTTATTTCATTAATTTAAAAAAACATTTAGAAGTATACAGAAATTTATTTTAACATTAAATTATTGTTTATTCTCTAGTTTTTTTTTTTAATTTGTGTCTATCTTATTTTTAAATCGATAATTACATAAAAAAGACACTGTAAGATTGTTTACCTTTTATATCACGACGAAAAAAACGAGGTATAGGTACCAATGGTGTAAAAGCAATGGAACGTCTGAACAGAATTTTCTTTATTTTCATAGGCATTTTGAGACTACTTTTAACTTCAATGACAAAAACATTTCCTCAAATATCCAATTCCCGTTTCTCCAACTTTGAACTGAAATGAGTTTCGGACGAGTTGTCTAATCTATCTCAAGGCTCCGAGAAATGGAATTTTAATGGGAATTTGTAACGTTTTCCTGTCCATCAAATGATTTTTTTAATGGAATTCTGAATACAAAATGTTGGTAAGGAAAGGAAGATACGTCGCTATAATAAAGAAAGCTAGCTTTGTAGAAAGTATTGTAGAGATGGAAAAATAAAATAAATAACACAAGTATCTAACTTATGTCATGTAGGTAGCACATTCGATCTGTCATGCTTTCAAATAAATAAACTAGTGGTCGAAAAACTTACCTTGCGGGAATCCAACTGCCTCTAACCCGTGGTGCGTGAGTCCAAACGGGCCTAGACCCCCGAGGGGCCCAGGGCCCATCCCCATGTGGTGAGCACTCGAGTGATGAGCGTAGGGGTTCTGGGCTAACGGCGAGGGTTGCTTGAGGTAGTGGAAGTAATGGTGCAAGGGTGTAGTGGAGTGGTGGGCCTGTGGTGCCGCCGGGCCAGTTGCCGTGGGACCGCTGGCCGACGAGTTGGTCAACAGCGCCATCTCTTATCAGCTTAGCAAAGTAGTCACCGCGTTAACCTCTTCCTTGTATGTATGGACATGGTTGGTTGCTTTTTCTTTTTAATTTTGAACACTAAACTGCGCGCGCGCCGTCATTGTTTATTCTGAAACAAAGAAGTTACTCTTTATTTATTGACAAATAATTTAGGGTATAAAAATTAGGAAATCAAAAACGTTTTTTGTAAAGTAAGTTATACGCTATTTTAATGAATAAAATGAAGTTTAACATAATATTTGGTATGACGTCGTACAAAGTTGTATGTAGATATCTGTAGTTTGAGTACTATGTAGCTTTCAAATTTATGAAAGCTATGCTTGTAATACACATTTAATAAGCAACAAAGTAGTAGGTATTGAAGAAATTTTGCACTTCAATATCATATTGAACAACTATTGCAATTATTCACAGCTAATGCTACATTCAATAACGTTTAGATACACAATGGAATTCATAAGCAATAATATTTTTTGCGTCAATTATAAAGCATTTCGCAATTACTCGGTATAATGGGTAAATTTTCTGCATTATTGCAACACTGAGCGCACAGATAACAAAATTAAACACGTGGAACGCCCAAAACGTTAGATTCGTCACGATCTTTCAAGGATTCGAATTTCGAATTGCAAAATTGTAAAGGTTTTTTATAAAGTTGCCGTACCGAACGTAGGTACATGTTTACAGACATTTTGTCACGTTTTTATTTTTTTTGTGAGCCGTTACCTGAGATTCCTTTGCGAAATTGGAGGCTGTATGCTTTTAATTCCTTTGTGTTATAATGTTGACGAGGCATATCGTTGCGATGACATACGATACGCAAAAAATAATTTAGTATCATACGAGTTGGTTATTAACATAACAAAATATAACAGTTATTTTATTTAGATGTTTCATCATAAAGTTTGTGTCAATTGGGAAAGTTTAAGATAGGTTCTTTAATACGGTAGGTACCTACCTAGCTACCTATGATGAAACTTAAACGTTTATTATTCAGTATCAAAATGGTTTAATTTAATTACTTCCTTATTAATTACGAATTATAATTTCACAATAGAATAGCTATGTAATTAACTTATACTATTTACTTTTTCCTAATTTATACCTACGCAACGCGGTCTATCATTTATTTTCTTAATTTTAATTGCTTATAATTATTATAATATAGGTAATAAAATATATAGGTATAATTAAATATACGTAATTATGTTATCCCTACCTATCCTATACCTACCTATCTATAGATTTCCGCGAATTGTTTTCGTAATAAATATTAGGTACCTAGGTGTATACGTACCTAACGTATCATTGTATTTAAATATCTAGCTATTCTATTCATACTACAGAATTTTTATTCTCATAGTCATAAATTTAAAAAATAAGGTAGGTACCTACTCTCTGCATTCACTGTTCGAGACATTTAGATACATTAACCACAACCATAATACAATGTCTATAAAACTTCATGTACAGAGGACTTTACACGTGTGCTTTTACAAAATGTAGGTAACTAATTTAAAGTAAAACTAAGTAGGTAGATTAGAAAAAACTTTTTTTCTTATAAAAAAATGTCACAATATAAACCTCAAAAACGATTTTACTTTCACCTACAACAAAACAACTGATAGACGACTCTTCTCCGAATTGCACTTCACTAGTGTCGGGATGGTGGGCTCCTCAGATCTGTCAACAAAAGATTATCCCAAAACCAGAGATAACATCTTTTTTTTTTAATTTTTGTTGCCCTATTCTACAATTATTAAATTCGACTCTATTCCACACGCCTAAAGTTCAAAATTCCTTGTAAATAATTCTTTGTGCTCACGGATTTCTGCATGACAAATTTTTGCGTTTAGTCTTTACCGCCAAGAGTTCTTAAAAGGTGTTCAATTGTGTAACGACAGGCAAAAAAATTGCGATGATGTTCCTTGTGTAGACAAGCCGCGAATATTAGAGAAGTATGCGCGTCAATGATCATTAACTTGTTTATTTCTTTGTTTGTTTAATAAAGAAATGCTTCATGTTTGAACTATGTGGGAGGTAAGAGAAAAAAATCTTTAAATAATAATGATTATTTAGTTAATATAAATTATGTGGGTAGGTACGTACTATCATGAATTTGCATAAATATCAGCCAATACCTACCTAAAAATATCATAATAATACATTTTGCAATGTACCTACTAAACAATCTATAAATTACGACAATGCTATTTCTTATAACTCATTCAAACCTACAATAAGTCATCAATATATCCGCAAAAAGCAGTGTGAATAACACCGGGAATCTATTTGTCAACGCAATGAAATGAAACGCCATAAATAATATCGCAACGCAAACACCGTCCATATTGTGTGGATAGAAGAAAAACAAACATTTCGCGCCCTTGCTTGTAATTATTCGTGTTTGCGCAGTTGGCAGCCATGGATGTCAGATTGACAAATCGATGAAAAGCGCGGGAGTGATCCGAAACTGATTTAGAATAAAATACACAAACTCGCTGTTGGAATAAATCTGTGCGATGTTTTAAAATGAGTTCGTTCCTACTGTAGTAGGAGATATATTTATTAGGACCATACGCTTAGTACCTACCTATTGAAATATCTAATAATTAGCTACTAGGGAAATCAAGGGTAAAAAATACTTTTACTTAGGTAAGTAGGTAACGCACAAAATTAATTGGTAAATAAATATTTAGCAAAACTTCATCGTCAGCAAATTAGGTACCTAGGTACTTAATAGATATTTTTAGTAATCGAAAATCTTGTTAGGTAAGTACATTTCATTAGTAATTATTAAACAGTAATAGGAGTAATAAATAAAAAGCCATTTAGGTACAAAGGTTTTGTTTTGTCGCACCCAATAGGCATGATTTCAATTAAATGACATCAGTTCCACATAAATCCCACATTCCTAACCAGTAGGTAGGTACATACCCATATGTTGTGACAATGACATAATTCGGGGCGTGATAATTGCCTACTGAGGTTGCTTTTGTGACAAATTTCGCGCTTCGGAACACACTATTACTGACACAATGGTGGGTAAAGATATTTTTTCTAAAATTTCCAAGGAACCATTTGTCGACACCACAAAGAGAACTTTCGGCACTTTTTGTGTCTGTGGTGAATGGGGAGTGAAAATAGTTTAGGGATGGGGTGAGTCTCAAGGGAAATGTGTGTGTTTAGGAAAGTGAAATTAAATGATTTCTAAACGTTTACTAGTGAAGTCTGTAGGAAGGCAGCTCTGTTTAAAATCTCCTCGTAAAAACCATAAAAATGAGGAGTGAATAACATTTTTCATTTTAATTATTTACATAATATCGTCGTGAACCTTGCATTTGAATTGAACTAAGTAGTGAAAGGACTATCTCAGAAAAAAAGGAATATTAGAAGCAAATAATCATTTATATCACTTTAAATAAACGTACTTAAACGATAACGTGGACGTTGAGCAAAAAAATAGGAGTACGGTAGCATGAAATATTTATTTTTATTTCGGAAACGCAAAAAATAACACAAATTGATATTGGACACGCGTATTTTGGAGTTACTGACAAACCCAAAGTTATCTATTGTCCGCTCGACAGTTCCCTAAACATTGTATCGACCAGGCAAGAATCTTTTCAATAACTTTTGTAATTGAAACATCTCTCAATATTCAAACAGTGTAGCTAGGTACAATATAAGCTTTCTTTATACGAACCTAAGTAATAGGTACCTACAATTATTTTTACTAAACTACTTTTTGATTAAAATTTGTTATTACTAGCTGAAATGTTATAAAATTTTGTTGTTGAAGTACCTATATTATTATAGAGCTTTTAAATTTAAGATTCAATAAGATTAGATTTTTTTTTGTCCTTAATATCATAATTGGAAACAATCTTACTAATTACAGACGATCCTAGATCAAATTTTTGTAATGTATCCATCACATTCACTGTTAAATATGTACCTACTATATTAAGAACACTCTACTCTCTTTGATGCTTTAATTCCCTAAAACAAAGATATAATAGCAAAAAGCATTTAATTCTGCTCAAATATGCACATAGTAAGAATCAAATATCAAGCCTAATGTGAATAATAGAGTACAACAAATAGAACAACAAATTCCCGAAGGATAAAAACAATTAGGTAAAGATAGAGCCGGACAGGCGAATGAAATGTTGAAAGCAAATCACTTGGCTCCCCGTGGATGTAACCGGATACACTCATTTACTTGCACAATGATGGCATAAAATATTATTTGGTTGGTACACGTTCTAAGCGGGCAACATTTGTTTAAAAAAATATTTGTTTGTCGATGGTTTTTTGCAGACCTTTTAGAAGTTTATTAAGATATAGGTACCTATCTCCTAATATTGAAGATGATACCTATATAGATCAAAATTTATAATCGTCATCATTGTCATCTCTTTGTTTACCTAAGTACCTAACTGTCACCTATACAGGATATAGAACTAGTTGTAATTAACAGAAAAATAAAAAACCCGACTGGTAAAAAATTCACAATAGAAAAATTATAGGTACCTACGTAACACACAGACACAAAAAAATATGTTATTTCTACGATGAAGATGAATCCAAATGATACCTCAAACATTGAAATTCGACAAATTGTTTAGGTTGTAGCGCTTGTAAAACATTTATTATTTGTATAGTAAAATATGAATTTTGTAACCGCTTTCATCTCATGCCTTGTACATGAGCAATGTCTCCTGGGAGAACTAATGGCGCGGTACAAACACGTGGATGCGGTCGGAGGGCGTTCGAGAGCGTGCCGAGACGACAATGATTTGGAAGTAGGTACTTATTGTGTACTATTATTTTGTGCATTATAAATTAATAACTGCATAACTTTTTCATTTTATTTGAATAAAGTTAGGTAGGTAGGTACTCTCTTTATAAAGATTTATAATTAGATATAAATTTTATCTAAGGTCCAGGAAATGTATTTAGCATATGGTAGATTGGTCGAGATTTTGAATTAGGTACCTACTTAAAGTTTATTATATTCTATACCTACTTAGTTTACTAATTAGTGTCTACCTACCTAAATTTAATTAAAAAAATTGTGTATTTTTTTCTAGACCCAAAACATCTTTCAAACATTTAGGTAGGTATTTGCTCATTAGCATCTCCCTATTAGTGAAAAAAACAAGTTAATATTCAATTTTACTATAACTATTGACAATATTTTTGTTTCCAGCAATGGTCAGAGGCGGGATGCGGACGCTCCACCCAGGCTGATGTCTCAGGTGAGTCATGTTGTTTTTACAGAATCTGAGTTAAGCCACTTTACTATCTTTTAAGCATGTTTAAGCCGAAATTACCTATTTGATTCCTAGTTCCGCATTACAAATTTAATTGTAAGTATGTTTGTTAAAGGCTTAGGTAGGTTTAAAATTACAGAAAATTATTTACCGATCATTAAGTAATTTTAGTAGATTTAACAGTAAAACCCGCAGGTAAGCAAGAAATTTCCTGTTAGGTGTTCAGGGACCATAATTCCGAGTATCGCTTTTTATGTGTCTATAAACTTAAACTACCTATAAATACGTGATCTTTAACCTGCTGAGTACAGGTTCAACAGTTTTCATGATGTGCACGTGGGTGTAGCAAAATTTCTTGACTTTTCTTCTTCTTACGTTTATTTAGACTATTTTTTTATTTTTTGTCCTATTTAGCACGCAGTTTTACCCAAACCTTTTAATGAATCACACACATTATTCACATTTTTCCAGTTAAGTTTAAGTAATCAATATCACATAGGTATGCTTAAATTTTCCCAAAAACAGTTTTGAAAATGAATGTTTTTGTTTTAAAAATGAGATAAGTAAAAAAAAACGGACTATACCTACCTACTTTAGGTATAACTTCGGAAGACTTGTTAAACCGTCACATCGCGGCTTCAGTCCCAATTGTCATCGTTAGATGACTAGGTATCTGAATTAGTAAAAAACCGATATTGGCTGATGTTCTTCTATCCGCATTCGAACAAATATCTAAATACCTACTCATTCGCATTAGCGTGGTTGACGATTTGGTATGAATTTTGATGAGTTGATGAGTTACCATGGGTGATGAGAAGTGACCAGTTATCTCTATTGGGTTATAAATGGGTTAAATGTAACCTCGAAAAGTAACAACCTATCCAATCTAAACCATCTAAACTGACTGCAAAGCCGAGAGATCTCAACTAAAATCCCTGCACGAATGCCGTATCAATTTGCAACATTAATTTACACCAACAATAGTTCGGCACGTGATCATTGTGACGCGACAGGCGCCCGGGGAATCGAACCCACGGAATGCGATATTAATTGATACGATTTCCTGAATACGAAGCCGTGGAATCAATGTAACGGGGATAGTGATTAGGTACTTAGATGCTGATAATGTGATTATTTTGTGGATTAGAAATTGAATTGCAATGGGGATTGCGATGCTCTTTCTCAATCTCCATTGCAATTTTACGATACAATGGAATTGTCATACTTGATTAGGGATTCTAATGAGAAACTCCCGATGACTTTTATATTGATGTAAGTATTAACCTGCCTATCTTACAACAAAGAAAAAATGTAGGTAGGTAAATACCTAGATATAAAGATA
>LGAG01000412.1:1062510-1074312 GCA_001278395.1 Lerema accius | reverse complement strand
AGGTACGACTGTCTAACATGAACACCGAATTATATTAGATTAATATTAGAATGAATATCTAATAATCTCAGTAAAATTAATACCTACCTATCAATAAACAACTTTTTGGGCCCACTGCCAAATATTTATCTAAATATTACTTAGGTAGGTACATACCTACCGATAAGCCCTTGTCAATGAAAATGTTACCAAGTTCTATTGAAAGACGCTACCTACGATTTAAAAAACAGGAACATAATAACTAGGTATTTCTCTTTAGTAGGTAGGTTTGTAATTCCAAACTACTTGTGCTCTTTGTTTTTAATTGTTTTTTTATTTAACATAACATCCTACCTACCTATCAAAGTTTCATCGGCAACGCTGCCCATTGCTATGCCTGGTTTCTATATTATATTACATAACGAAAAAGTGGATAGTATATTTTTAATTTTACATCTACCTGGTCTATGTGAAAGTGGCGAAATGGCCTTCATAATCACAAGAATTATCTTTCTCTAATATAATCCTAACCCAAGTTGTAAGGGTTTAAAAAACCATAATGCGCTTCGGGAAAAGGTAGGTAGTTAGCAGTAGATATACCTACCTACCTCGTTTTTTTCGTCGTGATTTAAAAAGTAAACAATCTTGGCACTAAGTAAGTAGTTTAATTTATTTCTACATTAAATTATTTTATATTCTTTAATTTTTTTAAATTTGTGTCTGTCTTATTTTTAAATCAAAAATTACAATAGAAAGACACTGTAAGATTATTTACTTTTTAAATCACGACGATAAAAACGAGGTATAGGTAGGTACCTACCCTTGCGCTTTACATGACTCGTCTTGGCGTCGCACTGCCGTGTCCCCAAATAAGACCCTTGTTTTTTACACGACGCGTAAGAAGGGTAGGTAACTAATGTTTATTATTAAATTTTATTTTATCTAGGTCACAATAATACGAAAGCAAAATAAAAATGTTAATCCCATCTTATGCCTAGTGAATAATTAAATCTAAAACAATTATTTGGACACAAAAATACGTCGCTGGAAGATAAATGTAAAATGTTTATTTCATTACGCTACCATTTAGATTTGTCCATTTAATTAAATAGGCATTGTGGATACCGCCCGAGGCATCCCATTTTTATAATGGATTCTTATACAATTAATTTATTTGTTTGTAAAATGAAATGTTCAAATTGTAATGGTTTTCTCATATTTTGTTTATTAAAGTGTCTTGTTATTTTTTACCAGCAACCCGCACTCGCTTCGCTTCGGTATATCTTTAACTAAACACGCCACTGAAACATCAGTGATCAGTTTTTTCTCATTTATTGGTGTCCAATAGTTACCATTTCAGATGGATCTTGGGTTCAATTCCAAGGGAGGCTGGAATTTCAATTATATGAATTTAAATTCTGTTTTCGGTCTGGATGTAGGTAGGTACCTACCTACCTATGCCAAATGTCTATTTGTGTTGTCCATAGCATCCATGACACAGGGAATAGTATGATACCTAATACATAACCGAATTAATTGGTTTCTAATAAGTAAAGGAGAACGCCCATGGCCAGACCTACCTACTCACTCTCAAAAAAAGAGTTGTGTCAGAATGATTTTTGTACAAAAAAATATTTCAAGTACTTATTTTAGCTTAATACCTAAAAAAATATTTAGTTTTTTTCTACGTAGGTAGTATAGATAACTTTTTGAAAATTAGAGGCGCGTGTCGGGTTTGAACTCTAGAACTCCCATTTGGGCGACTCACGTTTAAACCGCTAAGTAATTACCTACTGCCTGTTTATTTATACATTTATCTATATAATTCTACACACCGATCAGCCTTAGGTACCTAATTCCAGGTACCTAAATGTAATCACAATTTACCTCTCACAACAGAATAATGTCGCGTTAATGTAGTAGGTAAGTTGACTACTAAATAATTTTATTATTTTACCTCCCTTTCTCCCTTTAATAAGTAGGTACTAGATTACCTACCTGTTTTTTAAACACCTATTTATTAATAAGTTAAGTCGATACCTACTAGAAATACCTATTACAAAAATGTAGAACAATAACTCAAGGTCTAGTAAAAAGTTGGGTCTATGGTTTAATATAATCGGTCAAACAAAAAAGATCACTTCTGTCATATTGGCAAACATACGCAACGCAAGTTCGCGCCAATTTTCACCGCAGGGCGCCATTTTCAACACGCCATGTGGTGAGATTGCGTTCAGAAATCGTTTGAAGAGCTCTAGTCCTACTGTTTTTTCACGCTTACTTGGTAGGGGTTATCTTAAAGTTATTCACATAATAAAAATTAAGCCAAAATACGCCTTAAACCTTTGACTTAAGAGCCAATGCGTAGTTACCGAAATGCATTTTTAAATCTGTCTTCGGTCAAATTTCGGTAGTTTCTCGACATGATGTCCTGGATTATTCGGTTTGCGTTACGAGCAAGTAAATTTAAGTTTTATTCAAAGGTCATAGAGACGATTTTAGAGATTTAGATATTTAAGATGATGTACCGTATGAGGTAATTGAAATTATTATAATTACTTACGCAAAACAATCCCTACAGACTAATATTAGTAGGTATGGTAGATATCTATTGCAGAATATGTATAGATACATTAATAGATAGTTCGGAAATTAATTAATATACCTACCTACAATGGAATAATCTGGAATAATCTGAACTACCTAAAGCAAAATGCTGTAATTAATAGGTGACCGGCTTATACCTACATATAACGGCAAACATTTTTGAGGGTTGGTACTGTCTTTGATCAAGATATTTAATTTATGTTATACCAAAATAAAGAAATTATTAATTTTAATGAACAGGTGAATTTAGAGAGCTGTTATTCAAATCTTTGTAAAAAAAATCCTAACTCATTTTATCAAAAAAAATTACACGTGGCTTTATTCACAGTAGTGGTAACGCAAATGCCATAAATCTAAGAGAAAAGTATGAAAGTAGATTGTTAATAGTCGGTAGTTACAGTAGGTAATAATAATTCCTTGGGGACTAGGTATCTATCTATAGATTTTCTATCTACCTACCTACTGTATTATACCTACCTACTGTAAATGATTTATAATGTACAATTGTCAAAATGCATTAGCTATAATTGATAAATAGTGTTTTAATTAAAGTTAAATATTGCAGGGAATGACCACAATTGGCTAATTTTCGAAAATTAAGTAGATAGATATACCTACCTACATACAAACATTATAAGAGTACCTTTCAGACTTGTCTGAGAGGTAGGTACCTATAATTTATTTGGTAGCTAGATTGGTATTAAGACCTTAAATACCCACCCTTAAGTATAGTTTATTCGAAATACGGCCCCGGTCGGTATGTGTCCGAGTTCAACTCGTTTCCGTTCCATTGTGCGGAGACCGAGAGCAGTGAGCGGTGCATCCCATAAAGAAATCTTCGATTCACACTTGTTTAATGAACAGGGGTCCGGAACATTTGGATTTAAAGAAGAAAATCATTTTTTTCTCTAACGAATAACTTGGTACCTGCATTTTTTACGTAACAGGTTATGTTATAAATAACTTGGTACATCTTAGATAACAATAGGTAGGTAGGTTATATGTATAGGTACCAAAAATAAACTAAATATAGGTACTACCTAAATAACATTAAAAAGGCCTAAATTATAAGTATTTACAAAAAATATATTTTTTATCTAAAAATTCAAGATATTAATGTGTTAGTTAACAATGTAATACCTATTAAATATGCTACTTCTATTAAATTATTAACTTGGCAATATCAGAACTTATAATCAACCTTTGAAGCTGTAGGAATATAACATAGGTACAAGTGGAATTATTATGGAATATTATATTTTTAATAGACTTTATACATACGTTAAACAGGTGGTAAACCAAATGTTGCGTGCCCCGGCCTGGCCGTCACAAACAATAAATATCTTAGCCGGCTACTGTGCGGCTCGCTCTTAATACACAAGATTTATTGGCTTAGGTTTAAAAATGTTGTACGCAAGAAATAGGTAATTCTGATAGGGGTCTGTACAAATATTTTACAGATTTTGTGTACCTACTATTTTTACTTTTTTAATTTGTCACCTATTTTTTTGACACGGTTATAAAGTTTTTTATTTGTGGGCGTTTTACAAAATTAACTATAACACCAGGAAGTAGATTTTTTTTCTTTCTTTCAATAAAATAATACTACCTAGGTACTAAGTATTTCCACTATTTTAATCAAGGTAAATTACCCTAGTAGGTACTACCGATGCCTACCTAATTAGGTACTATGGTACCTATAGTAATTTTGATAATTTACCGTTGACTAATATTCATAAGGACCCCTAATAAAACATGTAAAAAATCACATCCAATTTGTATAATTTATTTAAAGAACCAAGAAACCGCCGTCAATGACCTATAAAAACTGCTATTTAACAAAAATGTACCCTATTTACCCCAGCAATAAGATTCATAATAGAATACCTCATAGCGTTCATCTACTTCTACTCATTTCTATCAAGATACTTCTTAAGTAGTAGGTAGGTACATTGTGTGATTTATCTTATGAATCATGAACGGGTCAGTTTACTTGTACCTACCTATCTACTTAATTATTGTAAAACCTAAGCATTTTAAAGGAATCAGATAAAACAACTGATTGATTCTAAAAATGCAGAAATAAAAGACCAGTATTTAAAACTTAATAAAAGCACAACTTTTTGGAAAGATTTATCTACTATTGTAAATTATAATAATAACGAAGACCTCTGAAAATGATTAGGTAGTTCTGCTAATAATGCAGCTGAAATTAGAGAAAAACTTTGTGCTTAATAAAGGTAGATAAATGTTGTTCTAATTATTGTACGATATGAGAAGTTTCTTACCTACCCCACCTTCTCTTATTCAAGACACCTTTACAAAAAAAGGATTCTATAACATTTATAGATATCATTTTCAAACGTAAGAGAACAATAAATCGACCACATAAAATGTTGGCAAAAAGTTTAATTTAATTAATTAAATTCATTAGTTCAATACAGCTTAAGTGCTTATAAATAATTAATTTTCTGAATAAATAGCAATATAAATTTTACGCGTTTTTCTTGACCCGCTGCACGAAATTTCTGTAACAATAACAATAGTTAACACATTAACTTGTAATCATTAATAGGAAAACAAAAAACGCAACTGCTGAAAAATTTACGAATACCTACAAAAAAAAAATCATAGTCTATGTTACTCTCACAATCGAGACAAATAAAGTGACACCTATATCCTATTGCAAACCGTCGATCCTTTTAAGCTCAAGAGCGTACCAAGAAAGTAGACATACGTTTGACAAACTTTGCCTACGCTCCTTGCGCACGAACACGATTTTGTTTTAAAACACTTCCGAAACAGCACCGAAATCGGTATCTAATAGCCAAATGCCTTTCCCTTCGAACACTCACGCCTAAAACTATGTAAAAATGTAGGTATAGGAATGACATAAACGACGCCTTTTTTTCCGCGACTAATGTCATTCCCACATTTTTAGATAGCGTTAGGCGTGAGCGTTCGAAGGAAAGGGCATTTGGCTAAAGGCTTTTTACAAAAATGTCTATTAGGTAAGTGCGTTTAAGTGCGTTGTTCGAGCGCGCTAACTACGAAGTTTTACTACTGTTAGTCTCTCTATATTGTGCTGTAGCACCAGATACATGTATAATGTTTACAAGCTACTCACTCGACAACTTCTGGCAAATCCGGGGACTCGTACATGTCATTATGACCTCTGTCGAATGCGTGGAACTCTAAACACGCGCCGCCTGCCTTCCGTGACTCTGCTATGCCATGATGGAGCTGAAATATGCAAATATAAGGTTCAATTGGAAAGAAAGAAAGAAATCGTTTATTTGCCATAACAATTTTATATATGTAATTGAAAGCACTAAGCCTAAATACTAATTAATTATGGCGAAACAGGTGAGCACTCAGCGTGTGCATGGATTTCGTACGTTTGTTGTCAATAGGTAATGAATGAGCTGATAAAACATCTAATGGTAATTTTGACTGTCACATTTGTAATGATCGCTACCAAAGGCGTATTTCATATCTGTCAGCCAAGATTGTTTCAGACCCTAACATTACGCTTTGCTGGTCTAAAGTCGAAGTCAAGTTAATTATTTCCTCTTAGCAGCTTGCTTAACGATGTTAAAACTATAACAATTTAAGTAACATCCTTCCAGTAAAATTAGGGATTAATTCGCAATTTAGACGATTCCTAATGTCTCTACACTCATCTAATCTTTGACATCTCAAACGTACAAAGTTATTAGTAAGTATAACATTCTAACAGAATACCTTGACTCCTAACTCAAAAGGGACGATCCTATCAGTAGTAGAGTGCAGCATGAGGATTGGAATCTGTGTGACAGACTTGAGATACTCGTCCGTGGTGAGGGTGTACTCCGAAGACTTGGTGTAAGGCTTGATGAAGGTATCCTTATAGTATGGCAGCCACGACACGAACTGGGGGAAGGGAAATGGAGTACCTATGCATTATGTAACCACCTATTAATCTGCAGGTAGGTACTATAGTGATTACCCAATATCGTTATCTCTAAGTAATGTGTTCTATATAACTGAGACGTAATAGTTTAAATTAAAAGCAGGATAAAGTAGTTATTTCTTTACATAAGTTTTGATTTTAAGTGGCTTCAAACAGCGCTATTTAGGGGGTAAAAGTCAGCGCGTGTATTTGTCATATACTAAAGGATACCTATTTGGTATTCTACAAACTCTATGATTAGTATGGCACTGTTAAAAGCAGAAAATGTAAGAAACAAAGAAACAAGGTGTCTTTTCAATAACTTTCATGATGCCTAAACCAATACTACCAATGCATGTCTATGTAATGCAGCAAGAACATCAGCACCAAGTCTGGTTTTTGTTTAATTTCTGGTAAATATTAACAGTTTGGTCAATCAAACCGAGTCTTACCTTGGAGAATGGATGCTTCTCAATCTCCTCAGCAATATTATTGAAGGGTGACTCCAGCACTAAAGCCGTAGGTAGCGGCAGACAGGGTTGGTCCTCTCTGCAGCATAACTCCGAGACGTGTGCCACCAAGTTAGCAGCAATTGCTGTACCTGATCCGGTTTTAAGATCATGTAACGTCGACTTTAAAAGGGCCTTATTAATTAAGGACCTTCCATTTTTAATTGTAGTTGTGTTATTCTTATGACACGTGAGGCGTTCAGGTTGGAAGAGGTGGAGTCGAACCTAACCTTAAACATCAGTCTGGCGATTTGTGAATCTCACATGCAATTGGGGTATGGGGGAAAGCATTGAACCTAGGGCTGCCATCATTCATATTGCCGCCCCCGAAATATGCTTTGTAAACTCCAGTCTAAATAGGTAGGTACTTATTCGTTTTGCCTCGGTCGTAAAAAGTGTGGTTTTTGATTACGAAAGAATGTCTGTCTATAGGTTAGTCCCAAGGGTACGATGGATCGGAAAATTGCCAAGTACACCTCAAGTAGCTAGCTATCGAAGCCTCTAACATTAGTCTACTCCAGGATCCAGGAAGAACCTTACCTATCGAGTGTCCCCACAAGATAATAGTAGGCCTCATATTTTCATTGAACGAGTTCATCAACCAAGAATACACTTGGAAAGTGTCTTCTACGAGTCCCTTCTCCGTGGGTCGAAGATTGGTTGAGTCCCCATAACCTATTAAAACACAATACCAAAATAATCATAGGCAAATAGAAATGCTGGTAAAAACCTTAAAGAAATCGGATGGTAACAAATCATTATAATGATAAGTAATTCCATCAGCATTCTGCAATGATAGGTACCCTGTTTAGGTAAATGATATCTCATCAAATTAAGGGCCTAAGTTGGGATCCTAATGGATCTTTAATTTTCGAAAGTTATGTACAAATTAGAAATTAGTTATCACTTGCTTGGGCGCAGGGGAACGTTCGTAATCGTAAGGAAATAAGCATAATTTTAAAGTCAATGGGCACTGGGCCAGCGTTGTAGCTATGGCAAATAGGTAGGTACCCCTCACATTTTAAGAGGAGATCTGAGCCCAGTAGTGGGACAGTTATAAGTTGTGATGATGAAAATGATACAATGGTTTAGGTACCTCTGTAGTCGAAAGTTATCACATGGAAATTTAAGTCCTGGAAAAGCTTGTACATTTGCAGGCGATGCGGAGTTCCTCTATGGCTTGAGTTACCTTAAATATTGATAAAAAATATTAATGAACTTGTCAAAACGATAGCCAGTAGGTACCTAAAGAGTTAATGAGTAGCGATTCTATAGATCTAAATGTTCTGGGGGAACTCTTTTCTCTATTATTTTGAGATGTAAATTAAAGACATCTTTCGTCTATTTCTGACTCCAAACATTATGCAGGACTACAGTTAGTAAGGTTAAAATGCCTTATCTTAAAAAATATCTATAGTCTAATAAAAAACATTAAATTTCTACCCTTCAATCCAATAAACATTAGGCAAAAAATTACTTGGACAATTGTCCTTGTAATTTTTTTTCGACTTGTTGGCAATATCACGTCGCGAAAGTATCTACTTACGATCAATATGGTAAATATTTAGGTACCTACGTACTTTACCTACTACTTTATGACACTATAAAGATTTACCATGACAATACAATACTATAGTATTTCGACCATTCTTCATTTCCTCGTGTAGCCTGGAGTCAAGCTGTGAAGTGTACACTGTCACCGCACATAGTTGTTGAAACAGGCTACAAGGTACTATGTGCCATACTCCTGGGGAATATAATATACAGAGCATGAAGCCCCTAATTAATAGTCTTATTTATACCTGGTTTAATAAAATTTAGTACTTATTCATAACTATAGAGTAAGCAGGAAGTAGATAAAGGGGAAGTTGCTCTTGTTAAGTTAACCCTGTCATTAACTAGTTATATACTTACTTATTTAGATATTTTTGGTAGTAGAGTTATTTAACAAAGGTACGGATACGAATACGCATTAAGCATTATACAAATTGGTGTACCTACTACCTACAGGGCACATTAGAATACATACTCTATAAGGGACGGTTGTATGCAATAAGTTACTCATTTAGAATTGTTGCATCTAATACTTTAAAAAAAGATTGTAAGTACTGAATTAGTTGCCTATAGGCAATTAGTTACGAGATATCTTAGATATAGTTATCTTGTTAGTTACCTAATCTAACCGGGCAATTGTCAACTTTGGACTCAAAGTTAAGAGTAATATTCCTCCCGCCCATCACGTTGCAACTGGAAGGGTTTTGAAAGTCTGTATTTCTCGGAAAATTTACTGAAATCAAGAAGTTATTATTTCATTACTGTTAAACAATTGGGTAGGTTTTCCGACTTTTATACAAAATAACGTAAAACAAAGTCGTTCTTTATTCTCTTCGAAATATGACTTGTTAAGTTTATACATGTATTTTTCAAAATCATTAACTAATTTTCTTCTGAAAGGGGTTTTACATACTTAGTTACGTAAATTTATAAGCGCCACTTACTACAATTAGCAAATATAATTTTCCTCTGCACAGTCTTGCTATATCGAAATAGCAGGGGCAGCACTGCCATCTGGACTAGCAGAACGCAGGCGGTCAGAGACGCGCCTGTTATCAAAATAACGCTGTAATATGTAGAAAAATATTAAAATTATCTCTATAATGACTTAATAACAGTTGTTCTTAACCTTTTTAATATTGTTACCCCTGTGACCTATGAGGAAAACTGATTTTACCCAGTCTTTAAAAATGTAAACAAATTACAAGTTACTCTTTTCTATAAAATATCTTTTTATTTTATGACCCTAATATTTTGGTCTTTCTTTAACCCGTAAAATTGCTAATTACTTCCGAGGGCGTAATTACCGCCCAGTTTACGAACCCATGGTTTACAGGTTAATAACGGAATTTTGGAGACATTGTAAGTATGTATGTAAAAGAAATAAGCGCCTGTGAGTCTTAGCGCTGCAATCAGTTTTTTTTGGTAAAAATGCTTCTCTGTAATACTAGGCGCTGTAATATATTATCACAATCAATCAACATTAATGACACGTTCACTGGAACTAAGTTACACATTAGGTATCTATTCCACTACTAATATTTTAGGAGGGTGGTAAATGCGTGTTAAAAATACTATCAATAGGTATGTGCGAAATATATACCACGAGTAGGAGCTTAGATATATTGAATCCATTTGTTGTACCTTCCCTACCAACCTTGGCTTGTACCGAAATATTCTCAAACAAGCAGTTCCCCACAATACTTTTTAATATGACAGTAAGTGGAAACCAATTCTAAACACGAAGTTCTAATACAACCTGAATTAATAAACGGGACATGAATTTTATACCCTGAGTAAGTTTCCATAGAATTAATATACAATCAATCTGCATACCCGAAAACCATCTTGATTTAATCGCAATTATGCCTATTTACATTTTTATACAATTTTAGTATTTTTTACAATTTTTCTGTATTTTTAAGTTACTTTGTCAGTGGCATAATGACATAAACGTTTCTTTTCATATTTCATAATGAAACCACAGATATTGAATATTCTTATAGTCTACTTATTGTTTCATAGAGCAATAAAGAGTTAGCCAGCAATGATATTTTATACTACAGAAAATCATGTGTGCTTGAGGTGAAGACAAAAAGTGCCTTTTAGAATAAGAACGGGACGTTAAATTACTGTGTAAAAACGTTAAAAGATACATGCAATATAGCACTGAGCCCTTTTTCCAGTTAGTAAAGACGTAACATATCAATAGTATAAAATATCATTGCGTGGACCCTTATTTTATTTTTCAAAACATCTCAATAAAAAACCCAATTCGTCCTCCAATTTATTCACCATTAAGCTTACGTTACAAAAATAAATATAAAAGCATTTGCGACTGAAGTAGAGTTAAGCGTATCGTAGATAGCGGACGGACAGACAGACAGACAAGCTTCACTGGTGACTCTTCATGAAATCCCTGCAACAAGGAGAAAATTAAATATTATAAATTATAATGTTACTATAACTCTATCATATCATAAAAGGATTGTGACTCAAATGGCAATCTCTACTACCTGGGTTGCTAATCTGGGGGTAATTACCCCCTCGGGGTAAATCAGCTATTTTACGGGGGTAACGAAAGACCTAATAATTGGGATGTAAAAAAGAAAAATACAGAAAAAAGTAACCGGTATTGTTTGTTTTGATAACATTTTAAAGACAGTAAAATTTGTTTTTGTCATAGGTCACAGGGGTATCAATATTAAAAAGGTTAAGAACCACTGCTATATTATATTCGCCTCTTTAACTGTGATTTTATTAGTGTTTTTGAAATGTAAGAATAGACAAGGCACAGTCACAATCAATAATATAATGATGTAATAATAATACGTATACCTCGTTTTTTTCGTCGTGATTTAAAAGGTAAACAATCTTGGCACAACTTTTATTTTCTTTTATTAATTAAAAAAATATTTAGAAGTATACAGAAATTTATTTTAACATTAAATTATTGTTTATTCTTTAGTTTTTTTTTATTTGTGCTTATTTTTAAATCGATAATTACATAAAAAGAATCTGTAAGATTGTTGACCTTTTAAATCACGATGAAAAAACCGAGGTATAAGAGTTTTATCATGGCTTATGTGCAACTACCATAATTATTATTAATAATAAATTACTAACCCAACGATTTCAGAAAGATCCTCAGCTTTGCAAATATACTTGTGTCCCAAACTATGTTTCTTGTCAAAAGCGTGAAGCTTTATGGTGGCGCCACCG
>LGAG01000412.1:1029989-1043366 GCA_001278395.1 Lerema accius | reverse complement strand
AGATTCGGTGGTTTGGGTGGTCATCAAGGGGGCTTAGGAGGTCATCAAGGAGGCGTTGGTGGACATCAAGGGGGTTTAGGTGACCACCAAGGCTATGACCAGAATGCAGGTGCTTTTGGAAGGAACTCTCTGGATGAACTCAGTGGAGTAAGCAAAACAATTTTTTATATCACATGGGTGAATTTATTATCATCTAACAATATCGTTTAATGATATCGGTTGTGCTAAATATTTTTTATTCAGAGATTCATAGTAACTTACTCATAGTATTTCATCTTTTAACAAAAGTCTTCCCATGTTGAAAATCATAAGACAGACTCAGATTTCACCTGTTTCTTATCACTCTCTAAAAATTGATTCTACATTGATTTACGAATCTCACAAATGAAAAACTGATAATTTATGGTTAAATTTCCAATAAATGTGTTACTACTAGATCTTACTGCGGAAGTAAAGATTCGCTCTGTGAGATTCGTTAAATTAGTATAATAGTATGGATCTATAAAATTATCCTTCTTTTCATTTCACTTTACATAATATAATACTTTGTCATTTCACTCATTTACACAATAGACCACAAAAATAAACAGAATTTAGTATAAGTACTCAATTAATTATTCCCAAAATAATAAAAAAATTAAGCAAAATTATAAAGAAGTAGTACTTATACTAAGTTCTGTGCACAGGAGCCGGCTAACTACAATTTCGGCTATATGGTGAACGACCACCATGAGGGAACTGACTTCGGACACCATGAGGAAAGGCAAGAGGAACGGGCGCACGGGGAATACCACGTGGTTTTACCTGATGGGAGAAAACAGGTAAGATTTTTTTCAGGTAAAAATTTAACTAACGGGTATCGACTCTATGGTTGTCCCAGTTCTACGGGAACTTGTATTGGTATTGTGATATTATTAAAGCTGTAAAACGTAACGCCGTTATAATGTCAATTAAAATGAATTTGACAGTAATTTTTAGATACAGAGAACGCGGTGTTCCTGTTAAGGATTAGTACTTAAGTTTTAGTAATAAAGGATACACCAAATTAAACAACAAATCCGTATTGAAATACCAGTTAATTATGTGATTGTTTCTTATTATTTTCAGACTGTAAGCTACGAAGCTGACGAACATGGATTCAAGCCCCGCGTTTCCTATCAAGACACTGATCAATTTTCCCGCTCAAACGGTTACGATTCAAACGCGAATAATGTTCGTAGCGGTAGCCATGGCAACGGCTTCAATCATGGCGGCCACGGTAACCATGGCAACGCTCGTTCGGGCGGATATTGACTCGTTTGTTTTTTAGTATTCACCACAGAGTACTTTTATACAAATTTTCGCCTCCGCTAAGAGTACCTAATTAATTATAGTGCTCTGTGGCATTCACTCTCATATTTTCGCTCAGAGTTTTTGTGATAGCAAATACTTATATTTATTGCTTGTTTATTTTAAAATGTTATTATCGCTGTATTTGTCTTTTTGTGAATATAATAAGTATGATTATACTAAGTATGAGTTGTGTATATAATTTTTTTTATTGTTTATGCATGTAAAATTTATAATAAACATTTATAATTATCATTGAATCCAAATTTTTCCTTTCGTTTTTCCCTAGATACTTATATAAACCACATAATGTCACTGAGTTCACATGTGCTTACACGTAGTATTTTAAAATAAAATATGAAAAGTGTTCAAAATTAAATAAGCATTCAACTTTTGAACACTTTGTAACAATAATGGAGACACGTATGAGTTATTGATTCGGTATAGTTTGAGTTTAACTGGAGTAGAAGTGCAAAAAAAAGTGCAAAAACATTTGTCTATTATTCAATTACGAGTACATAATGGGTCTTCTAGTGCGATAGTAAATTATGGAAGTGGATTTACAAATGATCATAGTTTTTAATTAATGAGAATGACAGACAAATAAGCGTAAAATAATCAAATATTAGTCGATTAACTTTAGTCATCACGTTATTAGGTACGATTAATTACTTCCGCAAATTCATTGCTAATACTTAAGTCATAATAAGTTACCTACCTAACCTGCTATTCTTAGCTCTATAAATAACCCATCCACGCTTCGTTTTGATTCAAAATACCGTAGTTATACCAGTAGCCCTTCATTTTACCCCTTAATTTACCTTACTTTACCCTTAATTTACTTTACCTTTTATCGTTGAAGGATAAATCAAAACATACCTATCAAAAACGACGACGAAAATCTTTACATTCTGGTATTTCAATGCTACAATTGCTACATAATAGTAAGTAGTAACCCCGTTGAACTCAACCTTTCAACGACAGATGGTTACACCCCAAAGAACGACAACTTACATACTTTAACGTTTTTGATGTTCTTGTGCCCATATTCGACCTACTAACATACATATCTACCTCAAAAGTTCTATAGAAATCAAATACACATTAAGCAGAACTTAACCTTGAAAAAACGATCCAATTCGCGTTTGAATTGGCACGAACCATAATTCCAATATTAATCGGATCTATCGTTAAATATTGACTACGTACCTATTGTTTGCAGTTTTTCAATAGATTAGTCCGGTATATAACGAGAAACAGTGGAGATGGGATCATCAGTCAGTGTTCAAAGGATCTCAACGTCAACTATGAAGGTAATTCAAATTCTATCTACTTTAAATACAGGTAGATCCATCTACAAACTAAAATAAACTTTAATAATGGATAAAGTTGTTATTGGCAAAGCTTTTGATACCAGTATCTTTAACTTTTGAAATGTAACTTAATACAATTTAAGCCGGAATAAAATTGTTTTTATAAGTTATTAGTAGGATTAACTTAGTTAAGTCTCCAATACAGTAAGCAGGTCTAATTGTGACGATTGTTTTACAGATTATTTTATTTGTACGTTGTAGTTAAATGAAGTAGCTTATAAATATTTTGTCTCTCAACAGGTTGTAGCAGTCATTTCGTTAGTGTTTGCCTGTGTGGCGGCGCGAGGATCAGGACCGTATCTTCCAAGTGGTTGGAAGCCAGATGGTCCTTCCTTCTACTTGCCTTCAGAAGTTTCGGTAAATACCTAACTTGCTATACTTTACGTACACCACAGTATTGAGCTGTTCATGACTTTTGCTTTATAGAGGTTCAATCTTAAAGCTTGAAGATACCGTTGCAATAAAAGTGTTGATTTTAAAATGTTACAGAAGCCATTGAAGGAACCTGTAAAAGAAGTCGTATTCAGTGAGTCAGAAGCATCAGGGTCTGATTTTCTTCGTGAGTATGGACCACCGAAAGTGCAAGAGGTATCGCAAGATATCACCCAACAAGGACTACCAGATGTAGTCAATGAGCAACTATTTGTCTCAACCATAGTTGAAACTAACGACGCAAAGGAAAATTCTGATGTCAAGACAGAAACTACGGAAGAAAAGCTTGAAGGTAATCTTGTTTTAGTTTTATTTTTGACTAGTAACTTCCTTGACAATATTTTGTGAATGATAAAATTCTATAACTTCACTTTTTTCAGTTAAATCAGAAGCTAGGTCCGTCGAAGAATCTGTAACTGAATCTCAAATAGTAACTGCAACAGAATCTATTGTAAATACCGAAGAAAGAGCTCTTCAACTGCAAGAAGAAACAACAACATTGGCTAATACTGCTGAGACTATTGACGCTGTTGCTGAATTTGGTTATGCAGTGGAACCTACAGAAGCCATCATAGCACCAACGGAGATAGTAACTATTGATGCTAGCGTACAGACTAACAATCAGATTATTGGAGATAATGTTGTAGAATCACAGAAGTCGTCTAGTGAGCTACAAGAACCTGTACCCTTAGTTGCTCAAGTTGAAGATTCCGATAAAGCTGACTCCATTTTAGTTACAAGTGAAGCTGAAGCCAAACAATCAATTGTTGATATCACTGAACAAGCTAAATCATCTGATGTAGAATCAACTTCTACAATTACTCAAAAGGCTAATTTTGATATTGTTTCGACCGTTGATGAAAAAGTACAGACAGTTATTTCCTCCGTGGAGGAAAAAGTAGCATCAGTACAAGAAGAAGTGAAAAAGGTTGCAGAAGTCGTGCAGAATATTCCAGACATAATTGGCAATTTGGAAAAAGAAGTTAAATCTCAACAGGTACATAGTAAAACGTAAAATTATACGTAAATGTAGGTTCTGATTTTTGTTTTAATTAATTTTGAAAATGTCATTTTACCAACTTATTTTTCTTTTACAGGCTGAAACAATACAGAAAGTACCGGTTATTATTAAAGAAATATTTGGGTAAGGTCATCATTATGTTCTTCTTTGTAGCTTTATTAAGGCGATATCACATTTAATCAATATCTACCTATATCTCTTAAGCTTTGGCCCAAAGACAATTTTTTAAACTCAACGTTTTTCTTTCAGGTCAATAGACCAGGCTCCTGAAGGTTTCTTAGAATATGGACCACCAGGCTTCACGGAATACGGTCCACCAAGGGAAGACCTCAGAGAGGGTGCTATAATTGAGGTAACAATACTTCATACTTAGGCTAGTCATAGATGGGCTTCAAGACATCGGTGTTTACAGTCTGATGGTCAAACACCAACAGCTTGAAGTAGTTGATTCATACAACCACGTCCTATGGCTGTTTCAGATTGCAGGCAACGGCTGTTTAAAACAGTCCGTCTAAGGGTAGCCTTACTTTTTTTGACAATGTTTGTTCTGTTACGATACTGTCATCTTAAGTGCAGCATTCATGAGAATTGATGCAAGAATATTAAAAAGGATCAATCTAAAATAATCTAATTTTAACATCATAAAAAACTGTTTGGTATAAAATGCTATATTGCATACTTGTTTTCTACTAATATTACAGGAGAAAATTCCAGAATCACAACCGATTGACAATTTCGTGAGACGGCGTCGATTCTCGCCCAAACTCAGGTAATAAACCATATGACATAATTATTTCCGTAAATACATTTATTTTAGACCAGCATTATTATGGCTCTTCGGCAGTTATTGTTCATCAGTTGATTTAAAATAGAAACTCAGACCAAAAATATATAGACTCCGACTTCAGAAAAAAAAGCGTAGTCGAAAAACATAATAACGTGCTACATTGCTTGGCAACCCATGCTCTGGACATTATGCCAGATCGTAAAAAAAAGGAAAAAAAAGACCTCAATTTTTTATTCTGAAGACTGAGTATAATACTTTTTGGTTTGAGACTGGAGAGCACTGATGGTATGGTTTCTTCGAGAGATTTTCAATGGAAGAATTTTGGCGCCATAGTGTCGTAGTTCCACCGTTGTTCAGTAGAGTGCAGCACAAGCCAGGGTCTTGGAATTTAATATCTGAAAACAGCTTTTTATACTAATACACACATAATTATCACCGTTTATGTTTCAGAACCTTCCAAAAATTACAATAAATAACAATGTCAGCTACGGATGTTGCTAACCGGACCACAGCAGCGTTGGCTTTTCATAAAACGTTAAAAGGATTTACAACTTAGAATAAGCTTCTTTATTATTATTTAGCAAAATCTCATGTCGGAAAATAAACCGAGTTTGAAAAATAATGCAGTTTATTATTATCTCTTATCTTAAGTTAACATAATGTTCTTGATATCATTGAACAAGTAAAATCATTTTAACAAAATATCTATGATATTATTAATATTTTTACTTACTATAATTACTTGAATTTGATTCTCATTTTATAGTAACTATTACAATAATTGTCTAATAATAAAAACTTGAAACTTGAAAATTATACTGAGTTGTTGCATAATTATTTGTACTTATTTTTAAATTTAAAATACGCGGGTAATTTGACTAGTCTATGGACGGAAGGACAAGTTGCCAGACGTGTCACTAATTGTATGTTGCCATAAATGCATGGCCAATTACCCCGGCTAAGCTTTTATTTACGATGTACTTCTATGACTAATAAAAAAATTAAATGCATAAACAGCAATTAATAACTTCATCAAATGCACATTAAAATAAACACAGTAACTTGCATTTTTTTATATAGTCGCATTTTAACGCTAAGCTGGCAAACTGTGCTAGCTAGCAGCAAACACACATGTATACATCGCCAAATGTATTTCTATATTCCCGTTCCCTAAAATTTCCTATTCCAAATAAATAGGTAAAGGAAATCATACGATTACTGACGGTTTTGAAATAATTTTTGATGCGTATGAAACTGTATATTTAGTTATAATATACATATCATGATTTGATCGAATTCCCTGTAAGTATATAACGTTATTTATTTTCTGACTGCTATCATAATTCTGGATTATTGAATATTCCTAAAGGTCGTATTTTTTTGCCAAACATCGTTACTTATATTAATTTGTGAAACGTTCCGACTGTTTACCAGTTCAGTATGAACACAGTTATGACACTGAAACATAGTTAACAATTGAAAAAGTTAATATTTTTTTGGTAGTTATTTTTATGAAATACGATAATTTTCGTTTTATTCCCCATAAATAGGGAAAATAATAATGTATGATGTGAATGTGCAAAACTTATTCCGTAACGATTGCTCTATGGTTAGGACAGGATGTCCTCTTGTCAAATATGTTCAAATGAAAGTGACAAGTTGGCAACATGACAGCTTGTAATTCACTTCAGTTTGGTTAGTCACTCCGCGCGGGCAGTGTTGTTTGTGAAATATTCCTTATTGTTTACATTTTTCATTAACTTATAAATTGTCGTCTTAAACTTTTTTCGGGGACATTTTACTTATATTACGATTGTGTTGTGAAACGCTGTGATATTATCTTGTATTTGATGAACCTGAAATTTTTTAAATGTGAAGTCATCGGAACATAAGTTGTGGTTTTTGGTTGTCTTTTTGTGATTATTTTCGTCCGTTTGTGTACAACGTTTAAAAAATTGTGTGTTGCAAGAGTTTCTGCTTTCTCGATAATACTTTCTCCATATTCAGGTGAGTAGCGATTACTTAAATTAACTAATTTCGCAAGTAAAACTTTGTAAAAGTTACAAACTGTCAAGTAATGTTACTGTTAGGATCGTTTATTGCTATTTTTTTCCTTTGGTGACGATACAGCACGACCTCGATCTCTGTAAAATTTACGGCAGTTCTAATGAATTTAATTTCCATTGTTTTTATAGATAGATGCTTAAGTTGCGTTTATGATATTTTATTGTAATAAGGCTTAGGGTCCATAATCATGAGATAAAATGAATGTAATTACTTTCAACTTAAACAAATATTGCAAAAGAATATTTTTACTGTATTACAACTTTTAAAAAATCACTCTTAACGGTTGCATTTCCTTCTAGAAATTGATATCTAACAAATAGTTAAGAACTCCGAGGTGTAGTCTCAATTCTAGAATATTTTCCCCCTATCTTTGAATGTTTATTATCTGGCTAATACCGTATGTTGTTTGTTAGCCATCTCTATAGCCCAAGAATGATGCACAGCATTTCAGAGATTACTTTAAGTTATTGTTAAAACTAATAGTAATAACTTTTATTAGTTCTCTTTATCTTATACTTCAAATTCCATTTGATAATAATCGAGTGCTTACTCACTTCAAATCACAATACCTTTATATTACTGCCACCAAAAAATATGCTAAAGAAAAAACTATTATTAGACTATGACGACTGAGGTAATTAAAGTATTATCAGAATAAAAACTATGTTGGTAATTAAGTAAATCACAAATAAATTAGTCTTAACAGTTTTTTTTAATAATGCTACTCACTCATCGCTCCAAATTAGGATTCCCTATCTTGTGTGTGTCATGGACAATATAAACATACACATACACACAACCAGACTGAGAAGAAAATATTAAAGATGTACTTAATCCAAATTTTTGTCTTGCTGGGAATCAAATATTGCCTTTTATTCTGTGCTTGATGAATGTTTAAGTAAATGTAATGTAAAGGTATTTTACATGTACAAGAAAGATTATTCTATGTATTTGTTTATTAGGCTCTCACCTTATGTGATTCATAAACATTAAACAATTCTAAACTTAAATTACACATTATAAAACTATTTAAATCACACAGTAATTTTGAATTAACCCTTATAAGTGTCTGACAACTAGAAAATAAACTTGTACGAACACAGCTGGGACGCACTTGTATATTTAAATTGTTGCATCACTCAATTCCCACATTGGAGGCAATTGGGAGCAATGTGCTTAACACTTGTCACGCGCAATAAGTACTTTAACTCTAGGATCTCTTATCTGTGTTACAGATACAAAAAAATATCCTTGATTCAAAATTTTATCCTAGTTCAATTGATCTGTGATCTGAATGTTTAATTTTATATGTAACTCTTGCAAGTTTTATATTGCGCCAAATGAAATAACTATAATATTATCAATCATAAATTTAATAGTCCACCTGTCAAAATAATCCATAGTTGAGTTTTTAATCCGTTTGATAAGAAATTTCTAATACTTAGATAATCTTTTTTACATTATTGGAATGTTTAATACCTTATCAAATTAAACTTCAAATACTTTGAGTTACAAAGATTATTTTTACTGTAGCAAACTCTCTCTTTATGATGTTTATTATGTGACCTGTATTGTTTGTATTGTTTGTATTGTTTGTAGGAAAGTTAACTATTCCTCCTTAATTCCTGCCCTGGCCAGAATTTAATTGGGTACTCAAAACCCAATATCTATTGCTATCCTGCATTTAATTACAACTATTATGCTCTGCTATGAGCATGTAGTATGATTATAAAAATAGTAAATGCAAAAGGATTGTGCGTTATTATGAGGGCTTTAAAACTAGCTCTTTTTTCTCTCTTCTTGGTCTACAATCCATGGATGTTGTGGAAGTCCATGGGTGACAATAACTATTTACCATTTTGGGGCTGGTCTGTTTGTTTGTCGGCTATTTGTGTGGTAAAGTCCTAAATATGTGTTTACATAGTTAGAAGCAGTTGCAAGTTAATTTGTAAGTCAATATGCAATACACTTTGTGTAACTCAGCTTCTGAGCACATCTTTCTAAGCTGCCTATATCTAAGACCATAATATTGAAGTACTCATTGACATCAATGCTTGTTTTTATCACAATCGACCTTCCATCACAAATGGAATGACGTCACAACCTTTACGTAAAGGCAATCAGTTCACTTCAATTGATTTCTTTGTTGCCTGATGAGATGATTCTCGTAAATTATCCGACTTGATGCGCGACACCTAATGATGTTTTTAATCTATTTATCGGAATTTTTGTTGGACTTTTGACCATACATCATTTTTTAATGTTCCAATCAGTAGGACTGATGGGTTCTAATTTTAAAATTAGTTTAATTATTCATCTCGGCAATTTCATATTAAAAATCTATTAGATATCCTTTACCCACTTTAGACAAGGAAAATCAGTTGTTGTCATTTAAATATTTACGCCAATATCATCATCTGACCTCGTAGCTGTATTGAAAAGCTTCTATCTATTAAGAAGAGTTTGTACGATTATAATACGTAATAACAAAAACGCTAGTATTACGAAGAACTTATACGGCAAAACTTTATTTCAAACTACTGCCACGTCTATAGATATGCAGTTTTTTTTTAAGCTTACAAAGTGCCCAGCGCTTAGCACCCGCTTAATTTTCACAAAATAAATCAAGAATAACTCGAAGTACTTATTTATGGAGCCGATGTATTTAATTCTCGAGTATTTCATCGCAGATGATTCACGAACCCGTATAACTGGATGCGCTTGATTCGATCGTCTTTGGCTTCGGGCGGTCGTTCACGGACGAGAAATGGGATTTTAAACTTTTTTTTTTCTTGTTCATACTTTTACAGGCTATAGCATGTATATATTGGCATATGCCTCTTTTTTAAGACCAGCATCTGAGTGTTCCTGATCTAAGAATTGAAAGAAAATCATAGGCAAAGTTGCTGCATGAATGTCTGGATAATCTCAGCAAAAAATAAACTGCATCCACTTCTAAAACCAAAATCAACGATTTCCTTGTCTCTACCAAAAATCTTCATCAAACACTTTAAACATAAAATATGCTGACTTTGATAGGGATGTTTTAGATGCCGATTGGATGTTAGGAAGGTCTGGGCAAAGAGGATATGGATGTTTTTGAATTATGACTTTTACTGGTCCTCCTTTTATTCTTGTATTTGAATTTTCCAATACAGTTATTAACAGGTTAAAGACGAATTACGATGCGTCGTAATGCGTTTTTATCACTACCAATATATCATAACGTGAACATGACTTAAGTATGGAGTAAGGTGTAAAATTATAGAGCGCAGATAAACCCGAGTTACAACGGTTTTTTGCCGTTATTAACATTATATGAACATAAAGCATGTTTCCTGAAGCGAATCGAGGGCGTGTTACTTGTTAAGAATAAAAGTTGGCTTGTATCCATCATATGGGATAGACATCTTCTAACGATGGTGACGGTAGCTGGTGTGCTTGCAGTTACGAGTAGTTTCAGCAAGCTTGGGTTCTTTACAAACCACATGAACCTACCAGTCTCAGTATTGTGAATGATTATCGTTAGATAGAATTGGTAAACAACTGTCAGGGAATTTTGTGCGATGCCTGAAGTTCATCTCCAATAAGAAGCCGGTTGATTCCATGTTTAAAAGTATTTTAACGAGTTAGAATTTTATTTTGTCGTGGGATAAGAACTTTCGAGGACCGAATTGACTGTTAAATTCCAGAAAATATTGTACGGCTATTATCCCTTAGGCAGATGCCGTGAAATATAGGTGGGGTGATTGTAACTAGATTTATACGATACCGAAAGACTTAAGAAGCGATGAAATTTATTTACTAATAAAAAGTACCACTTATGGATAAAATACCTATATCGTAATAGCTTATTTATGTAATCCAGTATACATTACACACTCAAAGCCTTTTCAATACACAAATAAGATCTCTAAAGCTAAGTGGAACAAACGTCATATCAAACGGTGACATCATCGTTAATTGCCTCCGTGAGGAACCAGCGTCGCTGCGTCGAATACTCGCGACGAATGCGGCTCGCGCTATGTGACTATCATAATAATTCAACTGTTATGTAGCCTATAATATGTTACACCTTCAAGAGTATAATCACCTTTGTCCTCAAGTTGTTGCTAGACGAACCTAGTCCCGAAGGACTTTCGTTTGTCGTAGTAGATAGGAAGTCGATAAAACTTGCCGACACCATCTGCGAATGTTGGATAAATCTATGGTCTACAAAACAAATATGCTACTTCGGAAGACATCATTTCTCATAAACTGCGTAGTTTATTTAAAGCATAAAGAGATAAAAATGGTAATTTTTGCACATCCTTGAACTAATCGCTTTAAGTAAGACTTTTACGAAAAAACGCAGAGGTGATTGATCCCGCATTAAATGATATATGACCATGGACTAAATATCCCACGACAGTAGCTAAACTAGAAGCATAGCCATCTCCATATCATGAAATCGAAGCTTGACGCAGACTTATAAGCTGGCCAGATTAGTCGCATCGAGTTGATCTCAATCACACATATGCTATGCAATTCCAGGCCTTAGCCATTGCGCAGTAGCGTCAAATTGGTTTCTCAGCTCATCATTGACTCAATGGCTTGTAGGCGTTAGAAAGTCGAATTCGAAATACGGGGTTAACTGATCATGACTCAGCCTTGTTTTAGGCATTTGATATGGAAGGATCATGCGATTTGTGACGGGAGAATGGGATCAAGTGACAAAGAGTTCTCTCGTGAATAATAGAAACGACTACGACGAGAATTTAGTTAGAACATTATAGAGCTGAGATGGAATTATTAGTATCACTAATGAAACTTAAAGAAAACAAGAGATTGCGAAAGATAAAGTTAAGATTAATAGGCAAAGATACCGCTCATCGAGAAGAGAAACCCTAACTAAATTTATCAAGATAACTAGGTAACTTGATTCATGCCTATTGCAGAAGTTATTGATTTTACCGCAACTGGAAATATTGTTGGCAAGCCAATTATATTGCGGTCAGACACTCGCTCGTGAACCAGTCCATTGACACTAGCGCATTGCGAGAGTTGTTTTGTGCTGGCGGATTCTACGCTAGTGGCAATTTTTATCTGTCGCACCAGCTAGGTAAAGGTTAACTGGTAGTGTGGTAGATATAGAATGCTTCAAAAGCTGAAACCATTTCTCAAGATAATGATTTTGCTTGCAACAAGCTATATGAAAACATTAAATCGATTTTTTTCTAGTAGGAACAATCTAACATTGAGATACTAAAATCCAGGGTTCAATGAAATACGGATTTCATAATTATAATTCTGGTTTAATTTGCGACTATATTTGAAATATTATCTTTATCCGTGACTATCTGTTATGGGTTTCTTGTCATTTAAACTAGTCTTTAATTGGCCTGAAGTCAACATACAAAATGTCATATAAGTTTCCTTGGTATCGGAAAAGCAACGGTTGTCAGTAGCTAATATGAAACAACCGGTCGTCGAACCAACGGACTGCTAACAATTTGTCATCTGGAGATAACGCCCAGGGCTTGCAGAACTCTTCACGATTATCGAGATTAGCTTTATCAATGGTTTAAAACAATTTATGTAAATTGTAGACTCTTAATACGTAGAATATTAAAGTTTATTACTATAAACGGCCTCACTTTCAGATGGTTAAAAAATATAAAGGCTTCAAATTTTTTCTGAAGATTTAATGGAATTGACAACCCTGATCAAGACGAATTACCAGCTGTTATCACATCTGTAGTGAAGTCGAGAGGAAATCCTAAATGTTTTTGTGCTACTGGCGTGTTGTTCAGTTTGAAATTATTATTTAGCGATATTAGATAGGAATTAGTTTCCGATTTACTAATTATTTGCTTATTCAGTTTTTGCTTAAATGTTTCTAATATATCAAAAATTCAAACCGTGTCTTAAATTTACAAGGGCCTAATACCACGTTCTTTTAATTTTTTACATTTTAAGTCATTTATAAGTTCGCGATTGACTAAGATTCCATCTGATAGTAGCGATGTTGTCTTTAGATTTACTGAAATGCATTAATGGAAGCTTTCTAGATAAACAGATAGCATGGCTTTCATCCGAGATTCTATTCCCGCTTGCCAAAAATAATAAGTCTATTTTCAGCATTTCACGTGTTATCGTAGTTAGAAAGACAAAACTCTAATGGAATTGTGTTCTGTGCCAAAATATTATTAAGTCTGTTTAAAATAACATTCGGCTTTATAAAGATAGCATCCCAACAGTTGTGGATCTTCAGATCAAAATCAATATTATTGTTTTCTCAAGGTTCAAGCTTTGCCATAAGTCGTAGTATTACCAGGATCTGTTCAGCAAATGTGATTTGCATAAGACATTCTCTTCATAACAAGGAC
>LGAG01000412.1:997454-1029088 GCA_001278395.1 Lerema accius | reverse complement strand
CATCCCAACAGTTGTGGATCTTCAGATCAAAATCAATATTATTGTTTTCTCAAGGTTCAAGAGGTTCAAGCTTTGCCATAAGTCGTAATATTACCAGGATCTGTTCAGCAAATGTGATTTGCATAAGACATTCTCTTCATAAGAAGGACTACAGCATAGTATAAAGTACTGCATTTACTTTTCAGAAGATCTTAACACCAACCCCTGTTACTTAAAAAATAGTGCACATAGTCATTATGTATAAAGAGCCTATTTCTATCTAAGGAAAATTGCTGACTGAACTGATTGCAACCTTAACATTTAATTTTTTTTCGGGTTTTTAAAAATATCACACTGATAACAAATTCAGGCCAATAACCATCTGTCACGTTGTCATAACCAAAACAGACAGACATGGTCAACGAACCCTACAGAAGTAACTATATTAACCTAATTCCTAAACTAAAGTTCGATTCAATATATGACCACGATCTAGAGTTTTGTAACACGAAATCACAAGCGTAGAACCACCTTTTGTTGAGTTTGAACTGTCTGCCATTCGACGCGGTCAACGACGAACCAGCGAATTAACGGTCACGCACCATGATCATCAAACAAAGACTGAATGGACAAAAACGACATTGCAACAGTAATGTTACTGTTTTCTAACTTCCTGACCTTTCGGTACTTTTGTAATACAATGCGGAAAAGATGTCTCCCCGAACAGCGCCTTTAGCATAGAGCTCAAACCTCTAAACCTCTGAAGTTCCAAATACACCGTAACAATTTATAATTGAATTTAAAAGGAAGTACCAAACGAACGTGTTTTACGAGCTTACGTAATGGCCAATTATTTACAGGATAATTTGCAATGCCAATCGCAAATAAAACTGCAGTTTTATACGTCTGTGACCGATTTCAAGGTGTTTTTAAATAGAGTTTTTTACATAGATATTCACGGGTGCAAAAATATCATGAATGATGGACTCCATAAATGCACCGATATCGTGAATACTTGTATAGTAAGAAGATACCATTAAGTTCTTGAATTTTACAAACTTTCTTAAATATAATGCGTTAAAATTTGGTACTAACGGTCGTTGAGTTAAATTCTGATCATGATTTTGTTTATCTTCGCGGATCTCTTGTGATTGATCGACTGGCTATGGACCACTATTTTGTTAGCCAAATACCTAAATCGTCAAGGTCTGCTGCAAAATAATATAGTTTAGTCACAGTTATGATTCTTTTCAGCTAGTATCTATCATTGCGGTCTTTGTTAGTACCTAATACCTACACGCATGTAACATTGTGCGAATGGATGCTAATAACATTACTTGCGGTAAGTCTACTGTTAGACGTGATGTCATCATATCTTGAACTCAACTCATTTCTGTTATTTCTGTGCGCGTGGAAACGTGTTTAGTTTGAAAGGCTTCTTATGTCAGTTGTTTGTGATGATAATGATCCGCAGTGTCATTACATGGTGGAGTTCGGACATGATCATTAATAAAATTAGTCTTTGTCTTTACAGACCAATGTCCTACGTTCACAAATCGTCTATAAGTTTAGAATTTCTTTTCTCTTCCGCTATGTCGTGTTCTTCCTTATCGTCTGTCTCCTGTCGTATATTGGGATTACTGGTGGTTGTTTGATATCCATTTGTTTCTCAACACATTTGCTGTATTTAAAATACATATAGTTTGGTCTGTCTTTTGGTGGTTTTATGCATCTTTGAAAAAGAGAATTTCCCACATCCTTGCTTATAACCTTCATGGTAACTTAAAAGCGAACTTGAAATATGGAGATTAATGCGGAAAATATCTAATTATCTTCTTATGACGTTTATGGTTAAGTTAATCTATTCTTAAGTTTATTTTGTCCTCGCTTAGAACGTTTGTTTAGAAAATATGTTTTTCTGCGATATTTCGTGAAACAAATTAAGCTTGTGAATAATTTGCTTGTAGATATTAATTTATATTTCAAGAAAATAGAATTTAGTGGCACCGTAACAATGAACGAATGTTCCATGCAAAGTGTACAACGTAATAAATTATGTATAGCTTAAGTTTGCGACGCGTAAAAAGTCGATAATAAACAATAAAATTATTTGACTTCCTAAATCCCTTAATTGAGTTGTCTTCGTTAACCTATTTCGGTTGCATTGTTGCTGATCTAATTCGTCATATTGACGAGAAGGGCTATCTTCCTGCGCTTTGTCTCCATTTAAGTGGCTTATTCCAGCCGAGGTCGTGTAATTTAGATCCGAAAATAACTCGTTAGTGCTGCCAAAACTAGATTATAGTCACGACTTTCAGTAATTCCGGTTATACAAGAGGTATTACTTGTATTACCCGTAATACTAGGTAGCTCTTATTTTTAAGCTCTTATTTTATGCGGTACCACGCTGACCCATTCCAGCGGCCATTCCATTCCCGAAATGTATGATAAATAACATAAGATTTAAATTGAACGTCGCTCTAGTATGTCATTAATCAATCTGGTAGCCATTTCAGTTTCAATAAAAACCATTAGATTTGATGGCCGTGTAAATCAAACACTTTTTATTGCCCAGTCACGGAATTCACACTCAAGTTTTAGTTTTATCGCGTAGATCTCGGGATCTAACTACCGGTTTTTCACTTTCACTATTGTTTGAATAATGTATCTACCTCAAGATTATTGAGTGAGGATTTATGAATCAATCAACATTGAGATGATACATTTCATACACCTTTATCGACCACTTCAAAGAGTACTTGCAAGTTTAAACGTTTTCTCACGATGGATTACTTCGTAATTTAAATAAGTGATACCATTTACAAGTCATAAAAGCTTATAAATATATACTCAAATAACATCGCCTGGAAATCATTGAAAGACTAATGGACCAAAAAAGCTCCCATAGGTATCCAAATTAACAACATCAACCACATTTAGCGTAATACTTCCTGTAATCCTGTATCATCATTTGAATGTTGTTTGATCACTTAAACGATAAGGTCATAGTGGCATGTTACAAAATTCTAGGAGCTGTCTAATGTCTATTCCAAAGAGAAGAGACCTAAGTTCTATTAGTGCTAGCTAGAGAATACAATGAGTACCCGTCATTTGCAGTGAGCATAAGGGTCAGAATACGTAATTTAATCAGCAGTAGAGTAACGACCTCTATCAACTGGATGATTTAGAGCCCAAATGACGTCATTCGATTGTCTAATTATCACGAAGTATTTGTGAGCCGATAACGCTATTTTGAACTGGTAGTACTTGTTTTAAGATATGCCAGATCGGACACCTAAACAACGTTGGTTAGGTTATTAAGGTAACTTGCGTCTTTTCTTCTAAGTCACAAAGGCGAATTTGCATCGCAGTTAAGTTCGATATTAGAGTTGGTAATTATGCGATGTTATACAAGAATTTGTATGCTGATATAATGGGTTAGGGGTATTATAAATCAAGTTTGTATACACAAATGAGTAGTATTACGTATTGTAAATTATGTTATGGGATGATTGATGTTGATTGTTATTTGGAGCAAACAGCAGTTGATGGGTTATGAAAAATGCTGGCAAATCAAGAATGTGGGTGGGAATACTCGAAATGTCTTTAGTATATTTGATACGTTTGGTCATTGGCTACTTGGAAGAATACCGTGCGATAAATAATTTACTTATTTAGAATAGCGTAAGTTTTTTGACAAGGAAATCATCAACAAACTAATGCATCTGCATCTACCGTAAAATTACGCTGAAAATTTTAATTGTCTTCTATTTCTTCATTTGGAAGTCTAAAACCATTGCGAACGCGGTTTACATCTCTCATTGAAATTTCAGCCGCATGTGGCAACAAAATATGTGCAATGTTTATGTAAACTTGAATTGAGGGAATTTCTATTGTAATCTAGTTATACCCAAAACAATAACAACCAAATCCTTTTTATTGTAGGACAAAACATTATGTATTATTATTATGTACAAAAGTTCTATATCTTGCTTTGCAAAGAAGTAGCTGCGCGTTTGAAAATTGCTTAGGCTGAAAGAGGCAGATTGTTTTAAGCAGTATGCACGGATAACTGAAAGCAGTAGTGGTCTGAACGTCATAAACGAGCAGCTTAAAGCACTTGCTTCATAAAATCGTAGACGCCGACTACCTCGAGCTAGCCATCGATCGTTTAAAACAGCGCGACTATAACCAGCCTATAGTATGTTGAGTATGCTTATAAGCCCATAAAAGGAAGTATGGTACCTACTAATGGACTTAAAAATTAATGTCTTTCTTGATTGTTCGCGGAACCGTGTACAACAGTCAAATACACTAAGATGTCACAATGGTTTAGGGGCCGAGAGTGGACCAAACGGAAAGGATCAAATGAAACTCACTTTCACTAAACATTAACTTTCATTAAATGACCTTATCATTTAGACGCTGACTGCTGAGTCACATATAAATGTAAAATATTTTTACATAATACATTCATTAACATAAATATTGCGTAAAGGAATGAAAACATGGAGCCTTGTGACGGAAATACGATCGATAAAGTTGATAATCATTTCATTATTTTCTGTAATTGAATACTACTTTAATTTACATCTAGCCAACGTTAAACACATTGCGTAAGTTTTTGAGAAGTTAATAATATGTTACCTACATTACATGTACTCGTAACTTATTTGCAAAACTGGCAGTAAATCTTGATACTTGAGAGTCAAAGAAACCCCTTGTCTGTGTCTTTAAAAAATACAGGGCACATACTGATGGTTAGGAGTAATAATGCTATAATTATGGAACGTCGACGTAATGTAAAGGAATAAAACTGAACCACGATATCACCCCTCATTACAAGGGTGGTTTGAAGGTCAGATTGTTATCGAATTGCAAACAAACCCAGTCGCGATCGATATTGCATAGGGTGCGTGACGAAGTTCAAGATGGCAGGATTTTTGCCAAATAGGGGTGAAATAAAATCAAACCATTAGGGTACTTCGTTGATCTGGAACATCTATTGTAGGGCAAACTTGAAAAGAATCTTCTATATTAATACAATGACAGGTATCTGTCCTATTGTGCGTACCTGACTGCATGGTGCATACATAAGGCTACTATCCCTCCGGGCTTCAGCGGATTTACCGGACAATATTTTTATTAATGTCCCAGAGATAACGAGATCTTCCCAACATTTTTGGGTTTGCCAAAATTTTCTCCGGAAAGACAGTTTAATTGCCCTATGTATACGTAATGAAGTAAGTAATGAAAATGCTTAAAACCTAATTTTTACATACCCAGTTAATCATAGCAAAGAATTTATGCCAATGACTGCGGAAGTAACTGGTTGAACGCCATCTCCTAAACCTGATCTGTATGCGATCGAAAACAACCACACTACGGTCATTGTACTATCTCAAACAAACACAGTTACCGCGTCCTATTTAACCAGTAGGTGATGCCAGTAGGACAGTGTCAGCAGTTCAGCACAATACTTGCCCACCGGGCTATTCCTAGAACATCGGACCATAAACAAATAAAGCTTTCTATCGCATAGTACCGAGAATCGATGTTGCCTGACCGTGTCGCTCGGTTATATTAAAATACTTATAAACTGTTTATTGGGAACTTGAAGGTTAGAAACATGAGGCATTCTAAAGTCATGTGTAGGAGTTTTAATTACAACTGTCTTCAAGGTTTGTGATATTTGAGATTGGTATGGCAAGGAATCCAAAAGATCATATTGAATCGCAAGGCAAAAAGACAAATGAAAAGGTAAACAGGGTACAGACAGATTTTCACTTAGATGAGACTTGTTAAACGGTTAGTTTAAGTACGTCCGGGATTAAGTTTTTTGAACGGAAGCAACTAATTAGTCAATGTGGATAGGTGCTTCCTGTGCATTTTAAAGTAAGTAGCTTGTGACTTATGATGGACAGGCAAGTTTTATCATAAGATATGGATGTAATTACACGCAGTATTGGTCCACTTTGGATTAGAATTTTCTCTTGCAGCTAAGGCCATACATAAATGTGACGAAATGATAAATGGCTAAAGTGATGACGTTAAGGATTCGCAATGAAATTACCATATACAAAGGTCATGTGCAAAATTCAAAGTAGGACAGTCGGTCGGAAATGTTACAATCTTAATTTTAGTATGACAAACTAGTAAAGTATGATTTTGAAATTCAATCGTACGTATATTCCCAAAAGCCTGAATTTCCTCTTTTCCCTAGTTAAGGACGTTTTGCAATTTGTTATTTCGAATTACAAATAATTATACTGTAGCCAGGCATGTAATGTCATCTACTCATCTCAAAACAAAGGTTCTATTTACCAAATCCCCTAATACAAAGACTCAGCAGTTTAGAATATACTGTGCAATTCTTAGAACATCTGTACGTAAACGCATATTGCGCTTCCATTCCTAGAACCATTCGAGAGTTTATGTTGATTCGGCATTTAAATTCGATTCGAAGAATGAAGACTGTGTAAAATTTTTATTGTTATTGTTTCAAGCTAAAAATAAAAGTGATCTGTGAGTTATAGTGTAGGTCTAGACTTGCCTAGATGACTCCGAATATTGTCATCACAAAACAGCAGAAAGGAGTACGTCAATAGGTAAATTAATTCTTTGTCAATCGAATCATGATAAGCAAGAAACCATAAATCTTTCTTTTAACCGTATGCTACGGATAACGCCGAAGAAATTAACGATTGTTACTTGTAATCTACAAACTATAAAAGTAGATGCAAACATTTCGCAAGAATGTGGGTTAAACACACGGCCCACACAAGTTTATCAATCCACCGCCCACTGGTATCTTATCTGCAGCATCCAATCGTGAGATAAGGATTCTCGGATTCATGTGACGGATAGTATGTAGGTTTGTTTATTCATTATGCTGACATTGTTACTTCTTTGTTAGATACTAGAATTCGATATAGTGTTCGGCTTAAGTTGAATGTAAACGATCAAACCTGCTTGACAAACATGCCTGCAATCAAACTTTATAGAAATGCAACTGTCAAACATAGCCCTACACGATCAAACTTGTTCGTCAAACACGTAAGACTTAACTGCATTAGAAATACTGGTCTTACATTATTGAGTAAATCCATGTCAAATGTTCCCTATAAAGATCTCAAAGGCGTGTGAAGCCGCTCCTCTTTGCCAAATATGGGCAGCGTTGGAGCGTCCTGAAATGGTGCAGGATGACGTAACATTATTTGGTAGAGAGCTTATACATGTTTCACTACATCTTGTGTTGTCAGAGAGTAAAGTTTCGCTAAAAGTTAACTGTTAAATTGAGAGGAATCGAGTCACAAACAAAGTAATGCCTGTATTACAAGTTGACATTAAAGTATTTACGAAGCACGATATCCCTTTCTCCTATATTGTATCGTAACTGACGTTGCTGTACTTGTAGGAACGCATGTATAATGTATAAATTGTCTAAATTGCCCGTACTGAACCGTGATTGTCGATCACTTTCTAATGTAACCAATAAAGTGTGGGATAATACTTAAACTTCCAGCGGTTGTATATACCAGGTGGTATACAACTATGTATGTGGAATAGTTAAGGTGGAATATGCTTGCAAATTAATCAACATTTGGTATGACTAATTACACTTCCTTTATTATGAGGTAGTAGGAGTAACAATTCATTAGTTAAAACTTCTTAGGACTGATAATTTTGATGATGCCATTTCTAACAATTCAAATTTAATCCTGAAAGTTAATGAACTTCTATTTATACTTATTGATGATGGCCAAGACGTTAAAAGTATGGGCAACATCATTAACAAAAAGCATAGGACTAGTGATATTATCAACCTTTACAGATCACTACTAAGTGATATTCATATGGATCTTCATTGGCATAGAAGTATAATTAAAGGAAGTAAATAACTCTAAAAGTTTACGTCTTGGACTACAAAATGAGCATAGCATCGGGTGACTTAGCAATATTACTCTATTGTTCTCCTAGTCCAAGTACCCAGTCCGTATCGAATTTTGGGTAATAGTAGTCATTACGGCACGCCATAATGGCCCTTATGCAAATAACACGCATATTGCCGCTATTGTCTATAATTGCTTGGACGTAACACTTACATGCAACTAACTGGATGCTTTCTGTGCGTTATGTTTTTGTTCGTTACTACATATTAACATTTTAACGTAATCATGGATATTTTGCTGATGTTTTATTAAATAGTGTTTGAATCACGTTCTTTGTATAAACTTAGTGCAGTGTTTATTTCAATACCCATTTTACTTTTAGATTTTTCACGCTCATTTTCGTCGTCCATCTTGCGTAAAGTTGCGTATGAGGGTTCGTTCTATGTTTAGTCTAAGCCAATCTGACCTGCTGCAGTAATTGTACTGAATGATAGACAAGGTATTGGCGCAAGGCCTCCTTTATCGAAGGTCCTTTTGCGATCCTTTGTTTACCAACCTCTGGTTACTACTTTTTGAATCAAACTTTGTGTAGGTAAATCTTTGATAGTTCTTCATGAATTTTTTTGTAGTTTTTATATGTAACTATCCATCGTATATTATCTGTAACTGTCCATCGTAGTAGACTGAGTATTAATTTTAGTTGCTCCGATTGAGACAGCTTTAAGCCTAGCAGTGGGGCATATATGGGCTGGAATATTTATGATGACATCTAATACTAAACATAATGGCCACCAACCCGTATGCTTCAATGACAAAATGTCATTCCTTATTAACTTAAAACGTTAAGAGCACTAGGGGAGACATGCTAACCAATCGACATCAATTTGATTAAAGACAATTGTTCTTGAAAATAACAGCGGCGGAATTTCTTCGACCAATCAGTTGTGATTCAGTCGTTTGTTATGATCAAATAGTATTGGGCTTTCAGTGAACTTACTTGCCTAAAAGGTTTACATTTATTTTAATCGGATCATCTTTTATGTAACGAATAAATGCTGGAGAATTTGTATTCATAGTTACGTTATTATTATTATGTGACCAAAACACAGGACATGAGATTTTTTTATTGAGGTAAGTTTTATCTCATATCTTATCTTGTTCTCTATAAGCGAAAATATTAGTCATTGTCTAGATTAGTCATTAAAAAGAGTATCAACGCTGATATTCAAGATAGTCCAATAACAGTACTAGAGACAGCAGCGGGCTTGAATTACGAATTCTGGATATAGGTCAGTCACCATCCACAGGCAAGATTGCAATGGATTGCTCCACAAACGCTGACAGACATTTTAATTCTGGGACTCCAAAGGCACCCGGCTATGTGGTAACCGTATTTCCGCGAGCGAGAGTGAATGAATCGTTTTTAATTGGAACTGTGCCGGTGTCCCGTTTTTGGTACCGGGAATGCTGTGAACGGGTGCGCTCGTAAAGTTGTATCTTGAATTGAGATTTATGACTCAGCTGTTTATGTGTTTTAAAATTGGCTGTTACTTTTCTTACAAACACCACAATGTTTATCAGCTTAATTTGTTTCGTCTTTTTCTTGCCTATTTATTTTTAAATCTGTGGAATATGTGATCTTCCGATCTGCTCTATCAGCCGTTACTTCTCGTCTGACTTCTTCATATTATCGGCATCGTATTCTATCGTCTTTACACAATCTAACCGTAGGTCCATAAATTTAAAAAGTTATTAGACTACCATCCATGAAATCTAGATAGATCGTAGAAAATCTTGCACATGGAATGATGGAGTAAATAAAGATATCCGATTCCTACAATTCCATTAATCATGAGATGTCACTTGGTCCAAATTCAAAGAAGGCTAGCTTTGTGCCTGATAAATATTTATTCTCGCGTCTGGATGACTAAGCGTTTAATTGTTTTTTAATTGATCAACGCGTGGTTGGCATGTCAATCTAAAGTAAACTTTAATTAAATACGCCCAAATGGTTTTATCAACTGCCACGCACCCACGTCACTGCTGTCACTAATGTCAACATTGGAATTACACAAGTGGGCTATAAGAGGTCGCTTGGTTGAGGTCATACTCCATCTGATGGTTATTATGCTTATTCCTAAGGTTTTAGCCATAACATGTGTTCGTATTTCGAATTACGAAGTGTTCTTTTTGGCGCATGTGTATTTCAGGGTCAACGATTTGATATTGAATTTGTAACTAGCTTTGTACAGTACGAGAATGTCAAGGTTTATGACATGAACGATTTATTTAAAATTCGAACGCTAACCCATTGAAGTTGCTTTTCAATGATTCCCGTTATCGACGAATTGTCACGTCTTTATCTCGTCACGAACTAACCGTAAGCAAACATTATTATTTGACAGTTGTCTGTCACCTTTCTCTCGATTGTAAATCTCACGGAAGAAATACAGATACATTCCTTGCTCTGTGGTAAATCTATTGCGAAATCCTTTGTGGTATTTAAATTATTCAAGTCTTTGATATTTTTACTTGTCATAATTATATGTATTAACTGTTGGTAAGTTAGGGAATGATTTGATGTATTGCTATTGGCCATATAACTCCAATATATTTGTTTTGTCGCGGCGTTTATTGTGATACTAGACACTATAATGAGTCAATTCGTTACGCCCAGCGAAATTTAGTTATGACCACATAGCATACAGGCTTATAACATCATCCATCATTACAAAATATCACAACACTGACACGGAAGAGGCGAAATTTGTGTGTGTGTAATTATGCCGTAACGTATGCGTGACTCACAATCATTGATTATGAAGTTTCACAAGCGACCTACAAGAGGCCGATCGACTAAGGTCAGTTGATTGTCATAAGGTATGACATGGACGTTTTTGACAGTGGCACTGACATGACAATGACAGTTGAAAATAACCTTATTTTCGCGACCACGATGAAAATAGAATAGTTTTTGGGGCGTATGTATGTATGTCCAATTCTTTGCTCTACAGTTAAAAAAGTGTAATTGGAGTAACATAGGCTAATGAATACTTTTTATAACGGTTAAAATGCAGTCAGGTTTTTTTTATTGATTTCCATGTGTTTTATTGACAGAAAAATGTATTAAGAATGCGTAAATCATACACGAGCGTTCAAATTACGCTTATTAGATGAGTAACACAACACTTAAAAAAATATATATAAAAACTGTCGTGAACGATTTTTTTAACGAAGTTAATTAAATATTTATGTAATCGTTACAGACGTTTACATATATTTTTATTTCTCGAAATAATAGGTACTCAATTTACAATTAAACCATTAACGGTTAATCGGTTTAAAACGTGTTACCGTAACAGTAAAGCTTTTGTTCTCGTTTTTGTAGTAGGCGTCGATTGTTTAATTAACTGATCAATGTCGTATATTAATAGCATAGCAGTTCTAACAGTACAATCATGATTCCCACGATATTGTATATTATACGCAGTGATTGTGATAATGTGTCTTGTGTGTCTGTGTTTATGCGCATACTTGTTTAGGGTCCTTACACAATGACGTTTTTTAACGCGCCAACAACGCGCGTTTTGTAGATTAAATATGAAGTGACAGTAACGCAAATGGAACGCGCAGAGAACGATTCATACAAATCGATGTATTAGAGTTAGTATTAAAATCGATGCAAACGTGCTTTTAACTGTCAGTGCCTTAAAAAACCGTGTGCAAGGGCTCGTAGATGCTAGTTTGTATGTCTTAGGAATAAAGGTACTTTCATAGTAAGCAATGGATTCAGCGACTTTATACATATCTCTAGTTCTCTAGCAATCAAGTAAACAATCTGATGTGCCCGGTAATGGGTATTTCTTTTTTAAGTAAATACACTCCAGTCTGGCTCTTAATGAAGTGAACCAGTATTGGTATTCAAGTCATGTTTGTTTATCTGAGGTCCAAGTGATGAGATTTAAGCTGTTAATTTACTAACTAATACTAGTATTAACGGCCCATCACTGAGAACGTGTCTCTTCTCATAACTAAAAAGGCCTAGACTCTAGGACTCTAGGCCCTAAAGCATACTTTTCCATGCTGCACTGCTGCAGTGGGGATTTATGGAAGAGTTAGTAGCCAACTCAATAAATGTCGCAAAATAACTCCAAATTACCACTATACAAAGTTTCCCATGCTAAATTCCGTTTATCCCATACAATTTTATTAAATCAACTAACTCCAATATACATTACATACAATCGAGTACAGACGCTCGTAAAACTATCCTCCTGGCTCTGTCTGCTAAAGGAACACAAACAATAATTTGACCATCTTTCCAACCGCTTCATACTTGTACCAAACATAAAAACTATTTTCCACACATTCAGCGACAAGTCACAGACAAACTGACACGAGGACAAAACACTGTTTACATTACAATGGTTGAATTTCAATTGCTAATGAACTAATAGGAAATTGGTCAGTTTTGGCTTCGAACTTTTGAAAGCAAACAACTTGTGTATGTGTGAACAATGTGAAGTGTAAAATAAATTGAGTATGTGTATGTGTGTGTGAGCGATGCTAAAAGAGGTTGAAAAGCTAATAAAGGTTAAATAGCAATAACGTAGGGCTTGCAGTAAGTATCACCTACGCTTGAGTATAGTATTTTCTGTTGTCATTTGTTGTTAAAAATGTTACAGCATTTTTTGTTACTTACGGAGTTGTAGTAGGTAGTAGGTCTCTTTACGATGGCAGGACTGAGGTCTCTATAAGCATGTTCTTTACTTCCTTGTCAGTCAAAGTATCACTGGATTGTGATGCTGCTGTTAATATAATCTCGTGATGGTTTTTTTAAACACCCCCAATCCCTCTTGGTGATAAATAGTGAGATTTAAGACTAACCCTTACCCTTCCCTAAATTACGTGTATCTTTAATACCTACAGAGAATCTTAAGTTTTTTTTTAATATTTGGAATATACATACAGAAAATACAAGTGATATATTGCTACAACCCCTCTCCCCTCTTGTGACATTTCGTGATTTTTTACGGACTCCTCCCCCCCCCTTTCGTGACGTGATTAATGGTCAGCCCCTTATAGCTTTGTCTAGCTCTGTCGCTGTGCAGTCAAACATTACTATGGCGAAATACCATCGCTTGTAAACAGTCAAAAGCTAAATATATTTCTTCACAGACCTCTCATACACTCGAGGAGTCTTCTGTCTTGAATCATAGTTGTGCTAATGTATCTTACGCAACCACACTAACTTAAACTGTGGCAATAGTATGATAGCAGCCAACGAGCCGTATGGGCGCGAATTGGTTGAACAAACTCAACATATTGCGTATGTATGTACGTTTGTATGGAATTGATTGATCAGTTTACAAGTGCGTTTATTTTATTTTACACCTAAAGTAGGTAGCTTTTTGGGTTGCGTTATGTAACATCAATTAATTATTAATAAGTGAATACGTAAGATAGGCATATATTGCTTTCGTGTAGAATGTAGATCGATGATTAAAAAAATAACTAGGTAGTATTAAATTCGTAGAAATAAGTTATTTTATGTGAACACGTGTATTATTGTGGGTGGCCAGGTAAATTGCCTGAAGCCACACTTTTCATAGGCTTTTTGAATGGCATGGAAGATGACTGATTAAATTTAAGGCTCTCTGGCTATGAGGTGTATCCTCAAAGCTCAAAGTCCTGTTCGTACGGTGTATTAAATTCTACAACAAGGCTAGCATCGATCAAATATTTTGCGTCGTTTAAAACTTCGAGTACAGAGACTTGTTGTGGAAAATGTGTTGTTTTAGAGTGTTATATATATATATTTAAACTTGCCAAGATATTTTCCTCTTGTTTCTGTATTGTTGGGTTGAATACTATTTACTAGCCTATTAACTACCCATATGTTAAATTGATAATATACTTAGGGAATTAATTACTGTTCATTCGATCATTTGAATATTGTCTGCGCAGTGACAAGGCTATAAAAATAACTTTAAATAAGTTCAATCTAATGTAGCCACACTTGCGTCATTACCCTTCTATAGATTTAAAACGTATAATTGAAAACTTCTAACTATTCATACAAAAGATAAAAGTACTTATTGTCTTGTAATATGATCTAAAATAGCTTGAAAAACATGTTAATATAAAGCAATATTAATAAATCAGTACAATGGGAAGATTTAATGCGTAGATCGGTCCGGTTCGACCGTACCAATGAGAATTTATGTAATAAATAAACTAGGATTTATGTCTTATTTATTGGCGGGTTAAGTAGCATTATAAACTTGGGGCACATTTTTCCAATCATCGGTTAATCAATTGTAAACGACGGATTTAATCAAGTAATCAGTTAACATGTGTTCATTGTTATTGAAAATTAATGTCATGAATGTAGTTATAAGATACATTTGTCGGCGAATTAAACTGTGTTAATAAAATTATTACGCGGACAGGTTGACATCAAGATTTTTTTGTTAATACACTTTAATTCCCGTCTAAACCCCATAATATATTTCAAGTTATTAAATTATGATAAAGTCCCAAACTCAAACGATTTAACTACTAATGTATATGGCAACTGTCACAGATTAACGGTTACATAACGGAAATTCAATTCTCCACTTCCTCCTGTTACCTTATAAGTTTTCTTGAGCGTGGAACGAATTTTAAATTTCCAACTGTTTACAGTGATGATCCGCGACGGTGATTGGTCGACGCGAGCCGGCATGACGTGATCGGCCCACCGATTGGCGGAGTGGCGCGATTGCTGCGCTCTGATTGGTGGAAAATGTCCGGCTTGCAGACTCGGAGTGATGACCAGATTAATGGAGTCGACGTGAGGGAACAGGGAAGCGCTTTGAGGTCAGTTCATGTTTGAAATATTGACCTTGGCTTCGGTTTAAATTTTTTTTTACTGTTACAAAATTACCATAGTGGTGCCCGATTCTGCTAACAATTTTACTCTTGCGGTAATATTGAGACTCGATTATTGTAAACGTAATATTTACTTTCTTAGTCATAGGCCCTTTTTACTATCGAGAATTAAGTGTCGACCATACATCTGTTTAAATAACATTATGTATTCAAATCTGAAAAATGTTCTAGCGAACTATTGTCTCTCCAAGTAACTAATAAAACTATGCCCGGTATCTTGAACGGCTGAATTGGTTACAAGGAAATCCGCTGGTGAACAAAGGTTACCTACATAGTTCGGAAAGTCTCCTAAACTTGCTACAGGCTACAATTTGATACTGTTCAGTATTTTTCTCTAAATCCTAAACTAAACTATATAAACATTTCCCTTCAGTGGGCTGTTACGCGTTGAAGTCATTATTGCAAGTAAAGGAGATAGGTGAAAAGATATGGAACATCTTTTATTTTCTTTGCAAACATTACGAACGCTAACTTCACGGAAAAACACTTATTTCGATAATGTGATTAGATATAAAACCAGAAGTGGAAACAGCTATTGTAATCTCTAATGGCCAATGAATAAAGTTGGTATTTGTATGTGTTTATTTGCATTTAAGTCTAAACATCCGGTTGTGGTCAACAGAGCGAGAAATTACTCGTAACTGGAAGTAATGATGGTATCAGCTCGCAAATTGGTCTCTTTGGGCAATCGCCGTAGATATTTTGTCTTTGCCGTCTGTAGCTTCGTATTTTTATAGTTTTATTGTGGTGATAGTCTATCTCTTATTGGTTTGAAAGTTAATCATCTGTATGATGTAGGTCCTGTGAAGCTCTTAATTTCAGTACATTTTTAATCTTTTGTGTTTTATAACCATTTTCTTCAAGAGTCAGAAAGTATCCTTAATGGGTCATTGCCACATTGCCAGTTGTCGAATTTTATAATATTCGACGAAAAATCAGAAATCTTACAGTATGTTACTCAAGTGCCTGTATGTATGTATAACAGTCATATGAGCATTAGGAAAATAAAGAAATCAAGAATGAGTAAATATCTAATTTAAGATAATAAAGTCCCTTTAGCTAATCTGTGAACATTGGAAGGCGTAAACTTGAGGGTAATATGAGTATACATAAATACGCGCCATACATGATCAGATTTAGAATAATTTAAGCTACACATAGCGATACTTAAACTACACATTGCAAAACTATTAAACATTGTTGAATTATTCTAAGGTGTGAAAAAAACAACGTGCGCAATAAAAAATATCATTGGACGTGCGAAAACGCAGAAATTGTAACATGTTTGTAAATAATTTATACATTTTGAAAAGTTGGCCAATTAGACGTGTGTTAATCAATTTCATGGTTTCTTTTAGTTTGTAGTGTTATGCAACAGACCTAGATTAGTAGTCATTATGTTAATGTGATAAATACTAGTTTTATTAAAAGCTGGTATGTTGATAGTAACAATTTAATCCCAATTTGATGTGACGTCACATATCTAACACACAAAAAAAAAAATCTACCGATACCTCATATGTAATTATATATGTCAAATTAATATAATAAGTAGGTAATTCAGAAGTTAAGAACGAATTGATGATATCAATTTATACACATCGGTCAATTATATCCCTAAATTAAATAAAAAGGGATAAGAGTCGGCACATCCCACAAAGGATGATTGGCAGTGATGGTCTAATAATTGTAATCCATTATGTTTCTTCAACGTCCAACTCCCTCTCATTTCCTGCTCCTCTACAAAAACAACACTTATTCAAACTGAAACAGATTCACTGATCATCGCGCAATTAACGTTATAATTGCATCTTGATGACGTTTTGACGATTTGGTTAATTGCACAAGAATCACTGAAGCCTTCAAAGACTTCCTTGTCTTGAAACAGTCGTTCAAATGAATCTTAAGACGTTTTTTTTTCAAAAAATATATAGTCCATGTCAGTCTTATAATTAAGACTAATCCAATGACACCCCATAGGTTAAAATCTGTCAATCCGGCTTATCCAGGTCTTGTCCCGAAGGAGCGAATTCGTCGCAAAATGTTTCACGCGAATTCAGTCCTTCTGGACAAGGCCTTAGGATCTAGTCTAGTATGTGCCAAATAATGGACATACATACTCTTTAAAAACATTGCCCTCCTTGGGCATTCGGGCTAAAACTGTGGAATTGATTTCGACTTCTCTGAGTACTTGAGTAGTCTCGAAAACTTGGTTTCGATATGAAAATTGCCGAATGCAATATCAGAAAACTAGTAATCTATTACTTTTTTAAAGAATTATATTATTAGTTACAGCCATAGATCTTGAAGACGCGTTAATTATTTGTTTAATTGCACGTTAACCGATAAAACCTTGAATTGCTTCCTCGTTTTAAGTACAGTCGTTAGCGAAAGTGTTATTTATTAGACATCATAATATCTTTTTCGATAGTATGATACAATTTTGTAATCAAAAAATTATTGAATTGCAGTAGGAAAAAAATTACATATACCTAACACCTGTTGACTACAGATAACCTTTACCAATAACTTCAAGGTTCAAAAAAGGGCATTTGATGATGAGATGTAAACAATACCTGCTGTAAAGTAAACATTGTAGACACCACCTGTGAATTGTCTCCTATCGTAAACATCGTGCACTTCACATTTCCTGTGTCTTGACTATGTCACTAGCGGTATTTAATTATAACCGCATGATTAAACGGTTAATAACTCGTAAATTAAATAAGTACTTGCCTTTTATAGCTTTTGGATTACTTATTGAAAATTTATTTGTGATGCTTTTACTGGAATATTAACACATTTGTACGTAACTGTACCCGACCTTACTTTTGCTATAAAAGCATAAATGGCAATGTCGTTAAGTCACAATTGTAAACAGTTTACTGTATTGTCGTCATTGCATTACTCTTCGTCAAGTTTTTTATGTTTTGTCCCTCTCTATCGTATGACGTATGAATGAGACCGCGCGTTCTACTTTTGATAATGACGTAAGTTCATTGTTTTGCAAAATGATTAAAAAGGTAAAACAGCTTTCAATTCAGTGTGCGTCGGGAGTAATGTAGCTTGTCATTAAACGCCGGCTTATCAAAAACGACATCGAATTGAAACAACGCGTTAAGCAATACCTGGCGGTACCCGGTTTCATCGGCCATTGTATTGTTGACCATTGTTAGGGTGTCTGTCTGTCCACTGATGTGGAATGGAAAGCGGATTTCCCAAGCCGAAATATTTTTTACGGCGATAGCAAACGTCAATCAAATTCTAAATGTCCGACTCATGATGTAAAATTTTGTTACGTCTAAGTAATAATTGTATTTGATGTTTTTCATTCCCTGTACTTACCAATATTGTTCTCATAATTGTTAGTTACGTGTGTTCTCATATCTTTATCTTTTTGGACATCAAAATATTTCTTCTTCAATACGAAAACGGTCGTCATAATTTTCCTATCCTATTTCAATTAACCGCGTTCACCTATTTAACTTAGTAGGTCACGATAGAAACGGCATTTGTATAGCTGTAACAGTTTCAGTTATTTCATTTGCTTCAAATATTTCAATACCAGTTGTGTAAACATTACTTAGTTATTAGTTGTTCTCACTTTCGATGCTGTGAAATTTCACTATCCAATTAGGTTACTGTCACTTTCTTTCATCAAACGCCTGTGGTCGAAGACAAAGCTATTATTTTAAGCTAATATAATGTTTTTTAAAGTTTAGTAGGTAGGTTATAAAATTAAATTGCTTTGATCATACTAATATATGTTCAATTAGTAGTCAATTTCGTATCAAAGGACGTATTCATTCAATCGCCTATTTAAGGACAAATATTACGGCAAAATCTTCTCTTCTGGTCTTGTAAATATTGTAATTGGATATGTACTTCTCTCATTTGTACCATTTACGTCTTTTTTACGTCTTGTTTACCATCACACGTTCACTACCAGTTTGTTGGCTAATTGTATTAAAGTCATATTTACAACATAAACTTTGAAATAAAACATACAGGTTCTAGACAACAACTTATGTAGGTGAAGGGAAGAGCTTGTTTAACTAAGCGACACTATCACATGTTAAAATTAACGAAGGTCGGACCACATTCACGATACAGATAACATAGTGACCTTTTAAATTATTATTTCTTGTTAGATCACTTATCATTCACTTAGTAAGTTTTGTAGTGATGCAATGGTCGTTACCGAAAGTTTTTGTGCTGACCTTATTTGACTGATTCTAATTAGAGCTAGACGCGTTTATGGTATACAAGGACTATCTATACATGTTTAGTAGGTAACAATGTTTTATTAGTTTTTGATGTTATATAATTTCAAGGACAAATTGGACTTTTTATTACATCACTGCACGTGGGTTTTCCCTTTCGTCATATTTTTGTCATTGTCATGTAGTAGTAAAGCGTATCCCGATTTCAAATTTTTTCTTGATGTGACAGAATTTTCAGTAATTTGTTGGTAGATTTTGTTTCAGCAGTAAGTTAAGAATATCGTGACTTATAACTAATGTTAGTACATCTGCAATTTTTATGGAACCCACTGGGAGCACGTAGCAACACAGAAAAAACATCAGCAGTTGACGTGCAAAACAGTAATAGAAAGTGTCCGCCAAAATTTTTTACAGTAACCAAGTCTCTAGCCAAAACAAGCTCGTAAGTTTAAGTTTCATTCAGATTATGTCTGAAAAACACCGAGACACGGATTATTCGATTCGTCTGAAAAAACTGACCTATCCCAAACATTACTTGAATGGTTTTAACTTGCCGTCTTGGTATCAGCTTAGATTCCTTAAGTAGGTGCCACCTACCAATACAAACACGCGATCCGTCATTGTATACGGCTTCTAACATTGACTTGTCAGTATTGGATTACAGATTCTAAGGTACGGGTATGGTCGCGTGTAGGGTGGCAAGGGATTTTATTGCACTAGGACTTTTCATAGACAAGGTCTTGTTTCATTTGTCCTATATTATTTTGTGTCATATCTGTAATAGTCATCTTAACATGTAACAATTAATCATACTTAATAAAAATGTTGATTGACTGACAGACACGCTACAGCCTAAACGGGTAAACCTGGAAGCATGAAACTTGGCATAGGGGTTTCTTTTAGAGTGTAGGGGAGCACTAAGAACGGATTTTTGGAAATTCACACTTTTAGGGGGGGAAATAGGGGTTGAAAGTTTGTATGAAAATTAACCAAATTTTAAAGGAAATAGTTTGCAAATTCGTATATGGGTTTATGGTTGAAAGGGATAAAAAACCTAATTCAACGATTTTTTTTAATCAACCCTTAAGGGGGTAAATATCTCCGCAAAACTATAATTTCCGCAAGCAAAGCTGCGGGCAACAGCTCGTAACTTCTATAAAGATAAGTCAAAGCCAATAATTATTTAATCAATTAATTTGCGATAAGGCAATAAAGCTTAATAATTATGCTTTCAGCATTTGTTAAAAATACCTATCTCGATTACATTGTCTGCTTCTCTATTATATTTTTTTAACTTTAAAACAAATTGTATGACGTGAACTTTAACGTGTTCCATACAGTCATCACTTACGGGTTCCATTAAATATTATATTTCTTATAACGTTTCTTTCTCTAAAATACGTATAACATCTTGCTGACATCCGAAATCCTACTGAATGATTCCCACACTCCTTGGTAAAATATCGAGACCTACCAATAGCATTTTCACAGGAGAGCGTTATAATATAAAGTTTCGTTTTTAAAAAAACGTCTCATTTCTGTGGGTTGTGATAAATACATATACGAACAAGGGGTTGATTTTGGTTATGACATACATGATAGTCACTCTACTTGCGTGAGATCACACGTGACCAAGTAGCCGTGTACAAATCGCGTGCTATATCGAGTCGAGATTATCATGTGTTAGTATTAGTCAGGTGCTTGTAACCTGAACCTGACTAGGCTAGCCCGACTTAGGAACTATCTATAGAGGAATACCTAACTTAGAAAAGGACCATTAACTCTTAGATAAATTATTATAGATACTTTACGCTGATGTCGATCAAATAAGCCTGAAACTGATTGAATATGTTACACCTAGAGTAAGGATGGCAAACCTTTATTGGTGAAGTTGCTGTTTTTACGAAATGTGGCTATGTATGCTGCCAAAGTATTAGTAAATAAGGTATTTCGGCAAAAACAATTGAATTTCTATGTTTATAACTGGCAAAACTTCATGAAGTAACTGGACATATTTTCGGAGCTTTCCATGTTCCGGTATACTCTGGTACAGTCGATGTTAGTCCTGATGTCCATGGGCGGCAGGGTATGGTGGCATTGCAAGCTCGATTGCTATTCCCATACCATAATAATAACCAGAGGACAGTACGAGTTAAACCGCTAAATAAGAAGACCGACCTTAGCTTTTTACACAGACTCGAGCGTAGAGAACGTTAAATATTTTACCTCGATCGCATTATACGGGCTCAATGTCACATCACACACGTCGAATACAAATCGGTAATGCATTCATGTGGGAGTCTAACCATATACAAAATGCCACGACAATCTATTTATACAGTGTCTTCGAATCTGTGTCAATCAGATTTTCTAGTAACTTTGAAATGCGTGGGTGGTTTAGGAGATTGAACTGGGCAATAACAATTATCAAAGGTTAAAACCTTTATTATTGTGTTAGAAGTAAATCGGGAATCGAACCCGGTAACCCTCGCTTCGCACAAGTTGCATAATACAAGAAAGAGTTTCCAGAAAAAAATATAAGTCGCTAATATAATAGAGAAATAATGGATCTTCAAAATGATCAAATTTATCTGTTATCCTCATGATTGGATAACAACTAATTCTTTACCCTTTTAGAACTCATGCTCCCTTTTTATACCCGTAGACATTCTGATCAATCAACAATACTAATTTCCTGTTTCAATAGAAAGTAATGCACATGTTAATAGAACTACGTAAGCGGCATGAGTATAACGTGTTTCGAGCTTCAGTAGCTCTATGATAAATCAGTCATTCGGGACATTACCCTTATGATTATGTATATATAGATTATTAGTGTTTATGTTTGTGTATAACGCAGATAACCGCATAAGCGATTGTGGTCACGTTCACTCGGAGGTGTGAAGTGTTCATTAAAGCTCTTGCGGCTTTAGCTCATTATCGTTTTGATATGTAGATGTTGTGTTGATTATGTTGAGCTTGTTACTTTTTATGTTGATGGCACTTGTTTGTAGTCTTCGCTGCCCATGGGCATTAATAATACGGATGGCGTGACCAACGCATTGCTCAACAAGAAAGCGTTGCTTTCTTGACCTCTACGATTATAAATTCAATCTTTAAAGCAACCAATCGGATTCCTCATTCCAATAAAAGTTAATCAATCATTTGAAGTGAACTACATTGTCAAAGCTTATTCTAGGCTAAATACTGTACCGTATAATCTAGTAATCAGTAAGATTTGACAGTACCAGCTCATTGGTAAGCTTTGCTAAAAGTTACCCTAATGTAGATTTAAAATTGATTACCAAATAGACAACTAGTAAAAAGCTATACAGAACCTTCTCTAAAAAACTTAGTTTACTCACATTCCTCTACACTCAGTTGGTTTTTATAATAGACTATGTGACCATTTTATCGATTGGAATTCCTTTGATGGATAAGTTTTGTAACTATAAATCATTTCCTTTTGACCACCACCAGTAAGATTTCCGTTCCAGTTAAATGTTTATGGTTCTCGGTCGAGTGAAACTTGCAGTGTCGGAGAAACTCAACCATAATACTGCTGAAATATACCTACGTCGTTCCTAGTAGGGCTGACAGCTATTGTAAAACTATGTAGTAGTTAACAGTCGTGATAAGATGTCCCTCTGTTAAAGAGAAGAGAATGATAAAACTTCGGGCAACTAAGCAACAGTATTCAATAACAAAGTATTGTCAAGATTAGATATACATGAAGACTAGTATGATAATCTCCTTAAGCTATTATCTTGATTGCCATGATTTTTTTGGAAACCATTCAATTGGTGACTCTTACGTTAATCACTAAATTCAATATGGAGGAAGGGACCTCTATCAAATTCAAAACTGTGAAGGGCTTTTGTGTGGTCATATACTTTTTTCTTAATGCCAGAATCTCCGTTTTACGATGGGGTTATTATAAGATTTTTCAGTATGATGATATAGTTTTTCTTGTATCTTTTGTTTGAAGATGGCCTCCACAATTAGTTAGCCAATGGGCCACAAAATTTCGCTAATGTATTGCCAGATGAAAACCAAACTAGGCAGCCCTGAAGCCCTAAACATCCGTAAACATCTCAAAGGGAAGACGTTTTTCTCACATCAAACGCGAACGAAATAAACAGTTGACCGACTGCGGCAACAATTAATCTGAATTGATGCAACTGCGACGGGGTCGACGCTCCCGCGTGCCGTGGTTATTCCTGGCCGATCACAGATTAGATTGCGGGAGAGACGCGGCTAGTCGCGATTGTCGCGAACTTGTGTGGACACTAGCTTCGAGAGTCTTATCGATACTGTGATAAATGGAACGATAATAGTTAAATTTTATACGATAGCAGTTGTACCTCCTTCCTTATCTGCCATTTCTAGTCTATCTATATTTGTGGTATCTATGTTTATAGGTTTCATGTATCACAGTGAAAGTGTTTGGGGTGAGTTATGTTACGAGCAGTATTTTATATCGGCAATCAAAAATACATCGGTGAATGATTAAAGATTAGCAAACCATTCAGTTTCAATGAGTATTTAAAGTCCTGGTTTCGAGATGTTAAAAATAACGGTGACTGTCAATTCAAGTTATCCCGAAAATGTCCTTATTTCTGCTCGCGATCTATCATAAGGTCATTGACCGATTAAAAGTAAAACAAACAGATAAAATAGGAGAGAAATACGGTCGTATGTTTACTGATACACGAATGGATTGTTTACGAGCAGTTCTTTCCTAGAGAACACAACATGGACATTACGAGTAGAATTATCTAGGACAACAAATCCAATAAATATCGAGTTCTTCTTTAGTTCCCCTTAGTGAAAACATACACAAATTCTACCAATCTTTAGTGCTCATTACTCTGAAGACACTCAAACCCCAATTACGATACTTTCTTGTCCTCGCTTTGCTTGACCCGCGAGTTCTTCGGTTAATGCCTACAAATTAAGACAGTGACATTGATTTATACCACACTTAATGAGACGACATAGGAGATATGTCGGCCTTTGATGTTATTTCTTGTTTTTAATCGTGTTTTCTTTTTACAAAATTGCCTTGCGCTTCGCTCGGATAGGCAGATTTTATTGCTCTATAAGTTCAAGCTGTTGACTGGAAATGTCTCACATTTTAATCAAGTAATTTCTTGGTTCATTTTTTTACCACTATCAGTTTGAGGATTTCAAAAAACCTCTGTTTCCTTGGTTCACTCATTAGTATTAGAAAAGTTTAAAACATCGTTGACTGCTCTGAGACATTTCTATTTCAATACACCTTCCAGAATACAGGTTACATTTGAAGTAAGACCGAAATACGGGACGCCTTTAGGATCCGATTCATATTCAACCAATTTTTGCTGCTTAGTAGTTGTGGCTATAAATCTGCGTTTCAAACAGCGTGACGATGAAAAGATAGTCTGATATTGCTTTACGGAGTCTTATTCATATGCAATCTAATTTCGTATTCGTGGCTCGATGCCGCGATGTGATTCATGAAGATTGGAGGAAACTTATTTTCGTTTTCCCTTACGTGTGGTCTTCAAGCGAATGACTAAATGCAAGGTTTTGCGTCAGGCCAGTTCAAGTGGGGTTAGCCCAGCAGCATTTAAAAGCATTTATGGATGATAGTAGTTGTAGGATAAAACAACAGAGATCTGAGAGATAAAACTAGAAATTAGAAGTATACCTATCCTCGGGAGGCAAGTGGGTGAGTGAATGTCTATGCTTATTACTGTCATAACGACTAAAAGGGGTTGTAAATAAAAGTTCACAGCCCAGACCGGGGTCAATTATGATTTAAAGATTCCACCATAGTAAAAAGAAAATAGTATCGTGGGATAGCACAGTGTGCTACTGAGCGTAATGTTCAAAGTTTACGGTATATGTTCACCTCAATCACTCGTTAATACCGCAGCGCTTGTGGTGTAACTGTTTATGCTAATGACGATATTTTAATATGAGTAGCTCCGTCTCTAATTACACAGCGAGATATTATTTGTATTACAAATCATGATGAAACAGTGGATAGGCCAGATGTTTTGCCAAATTGAATGTAAGTTAAGTGAAATAGAAAAGTCTAATGAATTAGTTTCATTTCTTAACAACAAATTATATAAAAATCAAAATATTACCAACTGAAACGACTTCTAATTAAAAAAGTACCTACATTTGATTTGGTCCAATTGCTCGCTAAAATTTTGCTCGAGTTTGTTTTCTTATAAAATAAATATTTAAACGCACCGTAACTAATTTCGATAAAGATGCGGATTGGATACGGATCTGGTATAAAAAATTAAGCAAAAACCGCGAGTAATCGCAAGCTGTTCACTTTTACTCTTGACACTATTTTTGCCTAAATAGGTATTATGTACATTTCTGAAACGGTTGCAGTGAAAGTATTGCATTTATTAGGTATTATAATAATACTTTTGCTCATCAGACCGCAAATCCTGAGTCAGTTAAGTCACTATTGTTTCTACAATCGACTAAGTTATTGATAGAGTAGCTATACTGGAGACTGTTGATAAACCGTAAGTTCGTTTTTCGACGTAGATTGTCTCAACTAAGCGTAACGATTTAGTGATAGTAGAATTTACATAATCTTGAATTCTATATTGCTGTAAGATTATTATTGAACAATGTTAAAATCATCGATTGACTATTCCTATTCCTGCTGGCAAGCTAGCAAATTCCTTTCTATAGCTGCGAGCTGACGTTCGATTGTTTTTAAGCGATGTATATTTGTTTACCAGTGTATTTTGATTCTTCAAAATACATTAAATGAGTATTCATTAAAGATGTTCTTACATACATACGGTTTTCTTTATTGAATTATGTTAAGGTTAATATAATAGTACTACCTGCGTAGTTCAAGATGAGATCTCAAAAGTTACATTATTATGCATGAGTCAAATCTCAAAGGCAAGCAATACAGTTGTTATCTAATCTTTCCATAAGATATGCTTTGTCCTTGTGAGTTGCTTGTAAACATCCGTTGGCTTTGCACAGTAACTCATAGACATTTGAGAACGAACTATCATCGTAAGCTAGATTTGTATCGTGAGATTTGTGAGGCAGTTTTGTGTGCGCTGTGTTAGTGTTAAGATTTTCTTCCTCTTAATTTATATTTGTAAATATTTGAGCAATTTTAAGGACAGTGGAGAAGTTTTACTCGTGTATATTGCTCCTCACAATTTTCTGGATATCAACAATAGGGCATGAGTGTCGTGAACTTTGAAGAGGCTTTCAAAACGTGCTGGTGTTTGATGAGGAAGCAAAAGGAACATTATAACAAGTAACCCTCCGTTGTCAAATTTATTTGAATTGTGTGAATTAAAATGTGTTTTCCTTATATGTAATAGGAGTTCAAGTGATTCTGTAAGTCCGTCCGTTAATTGTACTCCGTACTAATTACCTTTAGGTTTGCTTGGCTGTGGTTATACCTTGAGTAAATGATGAGAATTATTTCTATACTTTTTATCTACATACACCGTTAAAAAAATCTTATCCAAATCCTTAACGTCATTCAATTTGAAAAGAAGACTGACTCGCGTTGACTCAGCTATGACTATAAAGTATTTAATGATACTACGATTATAAATAAAATCATTCTCATTTTATCAACGAACACATTTATGAACAACACTTTCGTTGATAAAATTATCTCCCACATTTGGTACAACTCGATGTAATCGTGGCGACTCGTCTCGTACGACCGGCCTTGAACTTGCTATGAATAAATTATTGGCGACTTGACAAAATTGTTTGAATGTAAAGTATGTCGAATAGTTCAAATTTTTACGAGCATTTTATGTAACACTAATGAGGTTTGAAGATTCTCTCGTAATAGTGAATTGGAACGTCACTTACATGGTCACGCCCATGAATTGCTCTTTTAACAATGAATCAATTTTTTGCAGGATTATGCATTATCTACTGTCCGTATATTTTTGTTTATAGTTTGATAATTTTATCTACTACATCATTTAGCACTCTGATAGGTCTTCTTTTCGGTCCCATTGATATTATAATATTTGCTGCGGAAGCTTCTAAACTTTTCGTGTGAAACTCCTTGTCAGGAGACTCTTTACTACTATCTTTAATCCTAACTTCACTTACATTGTTTTTGGTATATTCTCGTTACATGCTTTATAATTTTTTTCCTCTTTTACTTCTTGACCTATTTCTGTTACCATTTTACTCCTTAGCTATTAACGTCTCATTAGTATTACAGTTCCGGAAGTATTATTTGATGTATAAAGAAGGTAATCACTTATCATGGTCTACTACTTTGCTGAGATTGACGGCTATAGACATAAAAACAGTTTTCCTTCCAAGATAATAATCCTACGCTTGGAAACTGAAGTCAATATTGTGCTATGCCTGAAAGAGTTACCGATAGTGAGAGAGTAGTACCTACCTTTGGCATAGAATTGAAAGTCTTATATTGATAGTCCCAGTACATTCTTAGATATCTTTAATTTGTAATTTAAAGGCGCGTCACACGTAGGCCCAGCAGACATGAAGTCACCATTGCGTCATGGTGTACATGTACAGGAATTTGCACTTTAAAAGGCCAAACACGATCGCTTATTTGGCTATATAACAAAACACAAGCTTCGTAGAACTTTAAAGAATATTTAAAGCGTCCTTGTATTTTGTGTACGTGTTCAAATCGTCTCAGAATTTATTCTTGTTGACGAGTTCTATTTATATGGTGATATAAGGCGTAAGGCCTTATAGTATGAAATTAATTGCTTATTATTATATTGCGCTAAGAATTGTATTGATCCATTATATTTTAAGGCATCGGCAAAGTGCACCAACTTAATGTTCGAGATTTGGATGTGAAAACACTGGAGACCCAAATTTACATTTCATAGACAAGCTTATTGGATGGTTCCAACAGTCAATAACTTCGATTCCGCAAATGCCTTAATACAAAACTTTCCATTAATATCTTATCTGAGTTTGAATCCGACTATCTATCTATCTGACGAATCAAATCCAAGAAAAGTTCGTGTCGCTTGCGACTTAACGTCTATTTTTAATGGTGTATATCATGTATAGCGTTGTTAAAATCACGGTAAACAAAACGGCGTAAGCGCAAAGCAATCATCTCATATAAACATTATATCACTGTGCTGTTGTAACTCGAGCGGCAATACTTGCCGGGTATTATATGTAGCGGGCAGGTAACCCGATGCGGCTTCGTTACAAGCAGACACCGGGCTAAGTGCTCCACTGCACATGTGGGTGGCGCGAGTATTGGCTGAGAGATTGTGAATAGGAGACCTTTGGATCATCGAATATATTGACACCTTAATTAATGACAAGGTTTTGTATAAGTCCAACGGATTGTGTTAGATTTATTCTTCCATCTTTCTTTGCCGATGATGCTAATCACCTATCATCAGATGATTCGTATTTCGCCTCTAGTCTATTTCCATGCCTAAGTTATCCTTAACTTAATAAAGTCAAGTAACTAACTTCCTAGTTAGTTAGTTACGTGACTTCATTGGTGAACATGTATGAAATTTTCTTATGGTCCTTTTTTAAATATCCACTGGACTAGTGTTAGTGGCCCTAACCCAGGAATAACCCATAATGATGAATTGAGCTATTAAAATTTTCACAGCTGCTCCGTAGCTATTCGACTGTATTATGGGTCTGGGTTTTATTTTCGTTTCTCACATTTGCGGCTATACGATGCAGCGCAGAGAGCTATTCTACTAACTACATATTTATTATATTTTTCTCCTTTCTAAGTCTAAAACACTAAATAATGGACTGACTTTGGTTAATTTAATGTTTCTGTTATCACAATTTTGATGTAGGTATTAGTTTGATATACACAAAAACCAGTTTTTCTGTACTGTTTTGTTTTCTATTTAAACCTTGACTTCACTTCGCCTTCGCTACGCTGAAGTCGACCAAAGGTCAACATTTTTGCCTTTTGGACCATTGGAACTACATAATAATATAAATTACCTAAAGTCGGTCATAACTAATAATTAAAACAGTAATTTAAATCATGGTTTATCTTTATTCATCAACGGTTCTGTTAGTGGATTTAGGCTCGCTTTTTACGATGAACAATTCGTAAATTACTCCAGATTTATGTTTAAAGCTATGATTTAGAGCTATCTTTTGTGTGATTTATGCATCCTTTCACATCTTTGTTCTTGTTACTCACAATGCGGTAGTAGAGGCTTTTACCTGTTTCATAGCGCAATTTGACAACATTTCATTCTTTAAATATACCTTTGTAGTATTATCAGCGTTTCTCTTTTTCTTTTCTAACCTTTGAATATAAGTTATAGTCGTCGTTAAGAATGTGTGCTTTTTTTGTATGGGATCCCTTTCGTTTTACTTCTACTTTATTATGTATTTCTTATGGTAGCTATGAAAACTGTAAAGTTATAGCTAGTACATCATGATTCCATTCGGTAGAGCTTTTCTCCATAGCACAATAAAACTTATAGAATGACGGTTGTTTATAAAACGTTTGGTAAACATCATATGCTATGCAGTCCCAAAAGGGCATCGGGTGCGGCGCTAGGAATAGAATGTCGCTTCCTGTGCGACGTCACGCCATTTGCAGTAGACTGGGACGCACAACTGGGACACTGGCGGTAATACATTATTATAATTAATGGGACGCTTTACAATCACAGACTCGTAATTCGATTAGACAGGGCAGATATGATTGGGCAAGTTAATTAAGTATTCTGACCAATAATATGACTGCTTGGTAAGATGACGATGCTACGGTAACGGAGCTACGCATTGCGGATTACATTGATAAAATATGTAGGTAGTTCAAAGGACACTTACCAGAAAAGGAGAAAGGGTATGGGTAGAGGGTATACCTAACTACATAGGGTTAGAAATTTACTGATATAAAATTCAGACAAACGAAAGTAGTCTAGCTTATTGTTAATATCAAATCTGTGCCTGGTCAGGGGTTCACGCCAAATTGATGGTTTTAAATTAACTGAACTACGCACTTTAGTACTAAGTACTACCCCAGAGCTCTTTATATAATGGTCTTAGGCTTAAACTTGCATCGTATACTGAATCCCTAATGGGCCATAGGTAAACACACAAATGAACGTAAATCAATTCGCCTGGCATCTACCAATTAGACTGTATAAAAGGCTTCCGTTTGTTTGACCGAATTCCAATAAGTTTCCGTGTTTCAACATTCGAATTGTATTCTGGACACATATTAACGTAAAACGGATATCCACGGATTCCAAGGGCTTCAGCCTCTTGTAAATTTTGGATATTTGTCAAGAAATTACGTATTATGTCACATGAGTTACACAAGGTCACTTGGTGTACACTCTAGTCTAGAAACAGGTGCAGGTGTACCAAAAAGATATTCGAGATTTAGAGGTAAAACAAAAAAGTAATTTAACTCAAAACAATTTTGGAGAGTGGGCAGCGCCGCAACTAATTCAACATTTAATTTTATCCTCTGGCATTCTTTCCTTCCTTAACTTCTTCCTTGTCACTTCCTTGCACATTTCTAAATCACTGTTTGCAGAAGGTCTGCGTTAATACTCGCTCGCTAATATTAGGTACTTAACGGTTAATACTACCTATCTTCATACATAGGCCGGACGTTTTAATAGTAACCTATATTAAAGCAGAACACCAGCTAGTTTTGATGTTCGCTGACAGAGCCACGCTACCACTTAACACCAGCTACTCGTAGTTAGAGTAGCTCTTGCGATTTAACTTTAGTCGTTAGGTCGATTAGAAATTAAGATTTAAATATCTCGTCAACTAGGAATGTTTGGCAGCTGCAATCAAATAACAAGAGGTAGGTACTGAAATAGGTGTGTAAGATAATGCAGTAGACACGGAGGAAATAACAGGAAGACCTTATTTTACCTTCACCATGAATTATTGTATGAGATGAATTCAAAAGTTTTCTGTGCATTGTTGAATATGTTTATGATTTTATATTAATAAGACATTTTATTTTCAGAGTGGCGACCAATACTCCTCACTTGGTGAGCCTTGGCACCGGTAGACTGAGCACGGCCGTAACCTTGCATCCCATCAAACAAGGTTAGTTTCATATCTGCTCTGAACTTATATAAACAAATAATTGCCTGGCAATGCTTAACACAAATACTTAATCTGGGTTCTTAATTCGTCTTTGGCATATTATGAAAGTATTGCGGTTTAGGTTAGTCACAAAGATAATCGACCTTTTAGTTCTGTATGAAGAAGTTATTACAAATATTTATACACATAATCTGATCACTTAGTACCACATAAATATGACTCTTCCTACACAAACCCACAGTTAACGTCATTGCGTCCCACGGTAACTTTTGAAGGTGTTGTGACTATGTATGACTTGCGATTTGCGCAAGAGTTATTTTTCATAACGGTTTGAGTTTTATACGGTAAACACATGTGCAGCTAAAGCGGAAACTCAGTCATGTTTTATTAACTTTACTGGACTCTAATTGATCCAAGTGGTAACACTATACTTAATTAGTACTTAAAAGTCTTAAATATGTTTGAAAAGAGGCCATTTTGTCTTTCCGTGTATATCTGGCGTACTTGTAAGATTGCAGTA
>LGAG01000412.1:977358-995273 GCA_001278395.1 Lerema accius | reverse complement strand
AGACTGAGCACGGCCGTAACCTTGCATCCCATCAAACAAGGTTAGTTTCATATCTGCTCTGACCTTATAGACAAATAATTCCCTGGCAATGCTTAACCCAAATACTTAATCTGGGTTCTTAATTCGTTTTTGGCATATAATGAAAGTATTGCGGTTTAGGTTAGTCACAAAGATAATCGACCTTTTAGTTCTGTATTAAGAAGTTATTACAAATATTTATACACATAATCTGATCAGTTAGTAATGCCACATTTATGACTCTTCCTACACAAACCCACAGCGTCATTGCGTCCCACGGTAACTTTTGAAGGTATTGTGACTATGTATGACTTGCGATTTGCGCAAGAGTTATTTTTCATAACGGTTTGAGTTTTATATGGTAAACACATGTGCAGCTAAAGCGGAAACAGTCGTGTTTTATTAACTTTACTGGACTCTAATTGATCCAAGTGGTAACACTATACTTAATTAGTACTTAAAAGTCTTAAATATGTTTGAAAAGAGGCCATGTTGTTTTTCCGCGTATATCTGGCGTACTTGTAAGATTGCAGTATGTATTGAAAATTGCATGTAAACTAAATTTTTCGAGATTCTCTGCTAACTAGTCTGCTAGTTAGGAATTAATTATTACCTCTTTGAATCGGATACTAATTAACGCCTCATTTCGGCCTCTAGCATTGAGAAATAGTGCTTGGCGTGACGTCACTGATATCTATGGGTGGACGCTGATTGCTTGTCATTACGTGGCTTCGTTCATTTGTCACCTATTGTCATTAAAAAAGTAAAAAAAAAACTAAATTAAATTCCGAATTTGCCGCCTATTTTCATAAAAAAAATCTAAAGTACCCTCTAACTTAACATTCCAGGCCGCGTCACCATAGGCTCGGACCCGACATGCGACATCTACGTGGTAGGCACGGGCGTGGCGAGCGTGCACTGTCGCGTCGAGAACTCGCACGGTGTCGTCACTCTGTACCCGCTCAGTGGCAGTACACTTCTCGACGGCTTGCCAGCTGACAAGCCTACTAGACTGTCGCAGGGTGAGTACTTGGGAAGATTTGGACTTGAGCAGACGATACGTATGACGTACTAGAAGTCGCCGGCGGCTCCGCCCGCGTGATTTTCCCGTTTCTGGAATATTTTCGTTTGCTGCTCCTCTCCTAATTATCATAGCGTGATGTTATATAGCCTATAAGTTTCCTCGATAAATGGAATATCTTACACTAAAAGAATTTTTCAAACCGGTCCAGTAGTTCCTGAGATTAGCGCGTTCAAACAAACAAACAAACAAACTCTTCAGCTTTATAATATTAGTATAGATTACAGTGTTAATGGTTTTTGGCAGCCCTATAGTCTAGTTTGTTGAAGCTAAGCGAAATTCGGTATGATATTGTTAATGGTTTTTGGCAGCCTTATAGACTAGTCTGAAGCTATCTTCGTAATTCTAAGTCCCTATCGATTCCTGAGTGATGCGGACGTTTGTGTTGTCACAGAAAAATGTTTGTTCTCAGGTCGTTTTGTTAATACCTCATTTTGTGGGTCGATTTTTCCCGTAATATAGAGAATCCTAATAATGTTTCGGTCGATAGATTGTTGCTGTTGGCTCTGATGGCAATCACAATCTTACATGGATAGAGCTAGTAAATAAATTCCTTATCTTTTTCTCCTTTTCATATTATTACAATATTGTGTTTATTATGTAATATTATGGTATTTTGAGATACTATTTTGACACTAAATTATGCATCTAATCCATTTCAGGTAGCATGCTCACTATCGGCCGATCGAACTACTTACGGTTCAACCATCCAGAAGAGGCTAAGCTGATGAAATCGGTGCTACCTTCCGGGCACGTGTCCATGGCGCCTATACAGTTCCAGCCTAACGAACAGTGCGTGCCGCCTGGTAAGCATAGTTATTTTATCTCATTAGTATAATTATTAATGGTATTGTTATCTTCATGTACGCCTGTGTAACGACCACTCTCTTGCAAGCAAGACTCAAGGATTCAGAAGTCAAACGACTCGTCGTGTTCTGACTGGGGACCTTATTGCCAGAGTACACTATACAATAAGCGACCCTATGTCCTCAGGTTAGGGGAAGCAATGCATGTTTTAGCCAACTTTTAGTAGGACAAATACGAATGATTAGGTATTAAGGGGAAAAAACAAATAGAAAATATTTTTGCCTTTTATAAAGAAGCTAGCATGGTAATCTGATTCATAATCCACTATTATTTTTGTTGACCTGCACCTTTGCGTTAAATATAGTTTTCAATTTCAGGTTACGTCAACAACCATTCGGAACCAAACAACCAATGTTACCAAAACACCAACATACAGAAGATATACAAAGAGAATGCGCTAACGCAACTAGACCAGGAATTAGATATGACCCTCAAAGAAATGTCCAAGAAGAAGCCCCCAACGGTTCCTAGAAAACCCTATAAAGATCTAGACCAGTCCGATTCTAATTCGGACCCAGAATCCAGGCCAAAAATGGGCAGCATAATGGCCAAAGTTTCCAAATTCGAATATTACGCGAAGCAACAAAAATGCGTTGGTAGATCCCAATTTTACACGTCCAATGAAATCGAAATATCCCCTAAAGTGTTCAGCTCAAATTCTCTAACAGTCAATACGCCAGCAAAAGACGTCCTTGGGGGACGAAACATCCCAAACTACATGAACAAAGTGAAACAGGACCAGAAAATCATCGTACTCAACGAGAATAACGTGATAGACCCAAAGAATTGTTCCTACGCCAACGTCGCGATTAGGAACAAGACGAAAATCGATGATATAGTAAGAAATTTTGACGAGAACACGCGAAATGAGTACAAGTTACCCAAGAAAGTGAACAACGATCAACAAACTAGCCGACCCGACAACAATATCTACGGGAAAATCAATATTGACAGGCGTCCGGACTGTGAGAAGAACAATATCGACATTTGCAAGAACAATTTGGAGATTTGCAAGAATAATATTGACAGAAATGAGCTTAGGAATGACGATCTTAATGATAAAGGCGATAAGGGTGAATATGGAAGAATCTGTGATAATAGGAGCGTTACTAAGACGTTATGTTTACCGTCGCCGGCGTATGACAGGAACCCTCAGTACTCGCCAGTGTATGCAAATTGCCATTATGAAAGGAGTTTTGATGCTGAAAGTAAGAGAGTGAAGGTATGTATTACTTCTTTCCATTTTCTGTTAGGTTTCTTGCAGTGAAGCAGATCTTATTCCCAGAAATGACGATTCTAATGACTGAAGAATTAACTTCACCAACTCTTAAATACACTTTAGTGTAGGTACCCCATTATGTAAAGATTGATATTATAAAGCCGTAATTACCATAGTCATAATCATAAGCCGAGAATTTGTCAGTTTTTATAAATGTTCGATGACAACGTTTCATCGTTTACAACCGTCACATGTAGTTCTCTGATCCGCCAATAGGTGGTGTTATTACTATCAATAATTTCATAGCTACTATAATTGGGATTTATATTACAGACATTTAGCTACATACGTGATCTTATAAATAATCTTATAGTTTGGTTGATCTCTTAGTTTTTCACATCAGATTATCTCGATTTAAAATATACTTGTACCTTTAGAAAATGCTCAACAACATATTGAACAACTTTTGCTATGGTTGTTGTTGCATCTAACTCCCTTGAAACTTGGGTTATAACAGTGGGTTTTTGATTAAACTAATAGTTTGGTTAGTCTCTTGAAGTATATCGATAAAGCCTACCTGATCCTATTGTGGCCCTAAGCTATAGTCGATGCCTCTCAAACACACACAAAATGCTTAGTAAAAATAGTCAAGTCGTCTAGGAGGAGTTCAGTGATAAACACAAGTACACTATGATTTTACATATAAAGATAATTACTATGGATTCGCACATGAACTTGAAAACCGAGTAAATATTGTTTCAGCTTTGCCACCTACAAATATACGTGCGTCATAAGCGTATTTAACTTGAAAAACTAATATAAAAAGATTACTAGTATAGATAATAATATGTAACACTTGATGAAGTGATAAAAATTTAGCACTCATTTGCTTTTGATCTGTATCGTAAAATGTATGGGTCATTAATGTTTTTCACTGATCGAGGCAGGGTTATTTATTGGTTTGAACATTTTTGTTATGGTAATAAAGTAATAACTGTAGGTGGGTCTTTGCCCTTATATATCCATTAGTGAATATAAACACATTCTTTTATAGCGCAAATATGTCTCAACAATCATTTTCTAAATATCTGTGCCTTGATTATGTCAAATTTAAATTCCAAGTCCCATGAATAAATTGTTAAAAAAATCCTTAAATAATATACATAAAATTACTCTTTGTTATGATCTATCAAACCTAATTTATTTCCTTAACATTTGATTGAAACTTTTAGCTTAAATATTTCCATGCAAATTCACACCTCAGTATTGTAACTGTTAATTTTAAATATATCGCGATTAGCCCTTCAAGTAATTTGTTACTTTATTGAAAAGCAATACGGTTGACATTCTAATATGTTCAACAGCTTAACACTTAGAATAACTTTTAATTTATCTGATATTTTGATGTATTAAATGTACGGAACCTTACTTAAAAAAGGCTGTAATATTATACAACATAAATTGAAATTAAGGAAACAATAGAACACGATATCACTATCTTAAGATAACGATTTACGTAGACACTACTGATAGCGTGGTGCGGAATAATGCGACATAGCTTACTGTGACACTGTGATTGTGGCTAGTACCACTGTTATTTTATATACACTGTTATTATACATAGTATAGTGTCGTAGATATACTTAAAAAAATAGTTAAAAAAAATAGATGGATTTTTTTAAGTTGTATTTTTTTTATTAAAGTACTAGTGGAGGCGAAATGAGTGTAGTGTTTAGTGTTTTCATTTAAATAAAATGATTTTTTTTATAATTTAAGTAAAAAGTTTTATTTAAAAAATAAGAAGAATTATGAAAGATTTACTATGAAACAGTTTTCTTGCCAATTAATTAATGGAAAAATTAAGTGTTATTATTTTCATTTAATATCTCTTAATATGAAATTATATTAATTTAATTAATACTTAAAGAAAACATATTGCATATAACTTTGACAGTTGGATACGCGATCCACTACCCAATGCCAAAAATATCGATTACACCTTTCGATTTTGGAGTTGAATTGTCTTGTGGTTTTAGTCACTGGTTGTGTTTTAAATTGCACAGTGCTTTGCGATAATAGTGTAAATTTTACATTTTAAGCTTAAGGAATCATAATGATAATAGTGCGAAAAACCGTAAAAAAGTGCTGACATAAAAAATTAAGAAAGCCAAAAAATTTTTTTTTAATTTGTAAAATGCCCCAATAGTGCATAAAAATTTAAATGTTAAAATTTTAAATTAAAGTTCAATACAATTGTAGTAATAATGTCGATTAAACCCGCTCATACAACGGGAAGAAAACTCCCTTCTCATAAACGACTAATTAAACTCTTCGTGAGAAACCTGAAGAAAAACACAGCAGCCTTGAGAGAACTGAAACGTTCAATCGATACGAAACACGACCAAAACGACACAAGCGACCGAATCTTTGAAATTGCGAACGAAGTCAACGAAAAACTCGAAATAGTCCATAAACTACGAAGCGATATCAAAATATACAAAACCATAAACACTATCTTAACCAACCATTATATCAAACAGACCAGAGACCACGAAAATACCATAGACAACAAAATAATCAAACTCGAAAAACAAATCAAAGAATCATACTATGATTTGAAAAAAGAAGTAACAAAGATGGTGGATGTCTGTGTTGCCAGAAATGAAAACTTGTCCAATATTTCCGCGCCAATTCAAAATAGTAACGTTATAATGGTTGGCAATGATTTAAAATATAATCAATTTAACGAGATTTATGTTCGGAATGAGATGTACAATAATATCATAAAGAAAATTGACAAATTGTTTTGTGGCATGGTAAGTAAAGATGAGGTTTTCTCATTTACTGACTAGGTTTTTTTCTACCTAAACCTTTAATTAATAATTACTTAGTGTGAATAGTAAATTATCATATTATTATCTTAATAGAATAAGGTGCTATACCGAACTATAACTTAAAAGATGATGTAAAAATATTTGCAATTACGCACACTGATTTTAAGCATTGTGGAGTTAGTTCCTGAATTATACTTAATGATATTTGTTTGGTATTATTGTCCACTCCCACGAAGAGGGCACATCACCTGTCCAATAAGATAAAATTATCCGATACATCAATTACACACATTCCTTTCAAGTATGTTATCGCACATTATCTACCTAAACACAAGTAAACTCTTTCCAATTACAATGTATTAGTTTTATGATCATGTGTTTTGAGTACAACGTGTGTTAATACTTCAGAATGTATTTCTTTCTCATAATTGTTAAAGAAATCATTAGTTAACGTATTTTTTAAAGAAAATGTTCATTTCAATCAGTGTTTATGTTGTGGAAAAGTTAATATTTAACTATTTTAAAAATATTTCGTTAAGATTAAAGTGTGAGACGTTGTAGCAAGTTCTCTTTAAGAACCGATATCTAATTATGTTTAAAAGATCACTATTTCTGTGCGAATATCGATAAGAATTACGTAATTTTGTTTCAAAGATTAGAGGTATGGCAGTAACTGAAACAATGTTAGCTACACCATAAAGGATTAATAACTAGTATCTGAGATTATGATAACCCCTCAGTAAGTAGAAAAAACTTCACGGAAATAACTTTAAATCATATGACCTAAATTCGTCTTGACTAAATATTAACGTAACACATTGCATCGTTTCTTTCTTTTCAGGCCTATCAAGATAGAATAAAAGAAGAGGAACAGAAAGAAGCAGAAACTGCTCGTCTAGAGGAAATACTGAACATGTGCGCTGAATATGAAAGACAAATCGCTTCAGGTACGCTTCACTTGACTGATAACATACGTTCATTACTCTGCAATCAGTGTTGGTGATTAAAAATATAGATCCTTTTTAGACGAAACTACGTAGACTATTTGCTTATAGATTTGCAGTTTGTGTAAACTTTAAATACCTTTTTGTTAATGTTATTATCTTTATACCTACTTGTATTGTGTCTATAAAGTAGTTGATTATTTATGTCGGATGATTTCTTGGGAGTTATTTTGAACTAGACCTTAGTATTTTATCGTTCAAATATTAAAGAACTAAGTTCTATCTTCTAAGCCAAGAAAAATAGATTTGCAAGCCTATTATACATATAATTATATTGTTAAGTATGTTTATTTCTCTGTTTCTTCCAGGAGTACCTATCACACCAACGGAAAAGAGATCACATAATAAAATAATCACTAACGGCTCCCTACCAAGGAGTACTGCTTTGAATAATCCTAACTTCATACAAACAAGTGAAGGATATTACAAGTAAGTTTCATTTATTAATTTTTGATGCTGCACACATGTAATATTTATTCATGTAAATTCAGATGAAAAAGTAAATAAAAGAAAAAGTATAAAATATTACTATTATTTAATTTAACTATTTCATAAACACAAAAGTTTACAAACATATCCTCTACCTATTTCCAGGTTCGATACTAGTCATAACCGAAACAATAGCATGAGTAAGTCTTTACCTATACAAAGGAATCTTTCAAGTTATGAAAACTTCGACGTGTCACAATCTCCAACGCAGTTAGAACCATTGACTCCAGAGGTTTCTATACGAGAGAATAATTACGAAAACGTAGGTAGAATGGATGAAATCGGCATCCCAGTCTACGAAGACACGCGAAATGATCTATCTAGTCCAATAATGATAAGAAAACTACAAAATCAAAACGACAGGTTACTTTCATCCCCTGTGGGGAGTCCATATGAAAACGTGTACTACAGAAATAACGCGATAGGCCTCAAGCCAAAATCGCCAAACACTCAAAGCCCTCGGACGCGAATAAAGACGACTTTTGCACACAAAAACCTGCCGTCTCCTCAGTATTTCATATTCCCGACTCCACCGCCTCTGGATAACTCACAGAAACCTTTTAACGATGTACAAAAAGATGAACGTGTAAACAATGATAATATTAGTAATGATGATAGTCAAAAATGCGGTGGTATCGAGAAACAGTTGAGTTTGGAAGAGGAAATACCTATGATCGATGACGCAGACTTAACTAATGATCTTGAATTTAGGTATTCTACAGTCGTAAGTGATAAAAATGACCAAGAAAGCAAGCGACAAGAATCCAGCAATGTTAATGACTCAGAAAAATCTCCTAATCTATATGAAGCCATAAATTTTGACGAACAAACCTTGAAAAAGAACCAAAGTTTTGAGGATGTTAAAAAAGAATTAATGGCAGATATTCCAGAATTAGAAGAATTTGAAAAAGATTTAAAGCAAAATAAGAGAGACAAGATAATTCAAAACATAACTGAGGATATTAAGAAAATGGACATAGAAGCTGATTCGATTGACAGTGCGTTGTTAGATGACAATGTTGACGAATTAAAGACTAGATATGAGACTTTGAAAGATGAAAGAAAGAAATTAGTTGCGGAAATTCATGAGATTAAATGTAAAATGTCGGAAATAAGATCTCAGGAAGATGACATTCTCAGAGAGGTAAGTTCATCAAGTGTTTAAATTCTATTGAGATTAAATTAAGACTTGATATGTTCAATTAAGAGGAATATGTTAGAGACACATATTTTAGTTTAATTCTAAGAAGTTCTGTATAAAACGAAGATTTATATTTTTATGACTCCTCTATCTTAACTATATTCTGTCTCTTTTTAGTTGGAAATGGAAAAAGCCCTAATAAAAGGAGAGTACGATTCCGAAATCGCTATTCTCAACTTAGAACAGAGGAAGAAGGTAGAACTTGGCGAGAGAGCGCGGACGATAGAAGAAGAAATGCGGCAGTTAAGAGAGAAGCAGCTATCGCGGCAGAACGAGATAAAAGAACGATTGGAGATTGCCACAATGAAAGTGGAAAGGTAAGATTACTAGTGTTGACATAGGCGTAAGCTAATTTAATCTAAAAGTAACAGGAACGACAACAATATATATCAGAAAGTCCAACATTTGGTCATTAGTGGTACATCTGTGCCCATACTTTTCCTATTAATTTTAAATTATAAGTAAAGTAATAGAATTCCATAAGAATAGATAAGGTGATAGAACTTCCTCTATTTGTTTAATGTAGGATACAAAAAGACTTAAAAGAAAACGCAGCTACATTGGAGGAGTTACAGAACGCACGAGATATACTCGACAATGAGATGAAAATGTTTGAAGATCTGGAATTTCAACATTTGGAAGAAGAATCTGAATTGTAAGTATACCATTCTGTCACATTTTATAGTAAATTCTTATCGCATACATGACTTATATCCAAGAATAAGATTATATCTTATATTATGGATATGAACTAAGTGTTTAATTGTTTCCACAGATTAGCTAACAGAGAAGACATCCAGAATGAAATAATACTTCTAACAAAGAAGATTGAAGGACAGAAAACAAGAATATTGACGTTAAAATCAGAAGCAAATAACAATTTGACTTCAGCATTAGATGAAACCAAAATATTGCAAGCTGAGTACGTCAGATTGCTAAATCAAGTAGAAGAATTAACTAGCAAAGTACAGAGTATAGAAAAAGAACTAAAACCAGTAGTCTCAAAGTTAAATGATATTGAAAGAACACAATCACCAGACAGTGCTTTCTTTACAGACCAAACTAGAGCAAAATCTGGTGAATTCGGATATTCTCCACAAAGCTCAGATAGTGACGATTTAGATGTAACTAAAATATCTAACTTTGAAGATCATACGAATAAAATCAAAGAGAAATTCAACTCGATAGATCAAATGTCACAGTCGATGATAGTCGATATAGAAAGACGAGTGATCAGTGATATTATAGATCCAATCGATGTTGATGCCCGATACAGCGAAAGCCCGTCTAAGTCTTCAACTTCTTCGAAGGAGAAGAAAGGATTTTGGGAGAGGAATTTCGATTCGTTAAAACGAAAAACCAAAGACAAAAAGTCGAAATCCCCTGAAAAGGTCGACATTATGTCGCAGAGTTTGAACGAAAACATGTTTTATAATAATGAAAATATTGAAATTGACGTATCGTTCGACAAATTCAATAGTTTAAGACATTCCAAGAAGAAAGACAAGAAGGAAAATGGACCAGTCAAAAGTCATTCGTCTTCAAAAATACCAACTTTTGCAGCGCTAGGAAAGATTATGAAAAAAGACTCATTTAGTAAAAAAGGTAAAGAAAATATCGCAAAGGAAAATTTGAAGAATGACGAATTAACAGAAAGATCTCAGAGTGAACAACAGAATAATCTCAATAAGAATCGATATGTTAAAAATATTAAACCTATTTCAATAGACAATAAGTACGTCAAAGCTAAATCCTTATCGCCGGATAAGATTTCAAAAGATGAACCTATTCAAGAAGAAATTGAAACTGACGAACAGAATGACAAAGAAAATAGCCTTAAATTTGATAATATACTTGTAAAAACTAATGAGAAATTATCAGAGCATGTTTCAAAGGTGCGCCATAGAAAGAGCTGTGGGGACGAACCTAGTGGAAGGACCACAGATTTTCAAAAAATGTCTGATTCCGGTAAAATCCCTTCACAAGATGATATCGATCGAATATCAAAAATAACTTTAGATGCACCTATTTTATCAAGCGACACAGATATGAATTCGTTGGGTAAACGAACCTTGGATAGTCTGATGGAAATTGAAAGGAAACGATTGGAAATGTTGGAAGAGCAAGGTAAATTCATCATTAATTTCATGACCATAATGTAGATAAAAATTACATCATAGTATTTATGGTAATCCATAGTCTGTTTATATTTCGGGTGTTCTACCAAAACATTTTTCAAAATTGCAAACTTAACCAACTTAATAATTCCTTTTATAGATTAAAGTTTCATAAAAAAATAACTTGCATAAAATTTTTGAGGATTTTTATTTTGTTTAATTTTATCTTAAAATTAATATTACAAAAAAATATTTTTAGGTTGTCAAATGATAGAAAACGAACGGGAAAAAATTATCGAACTAAAGCGGCGGGTGCAAGACGAAACTAAGAAGATGTGGGACCAGCGTACTCGCGCCGAGCAAGCCAAGTCAACTGACAGCTGTCAACTGTCAGAATTTGACAGCTCAAACGTCAACGGTGACGCGCGGCCGAGTGACAGCACGTTTGGCAGCGTCATCGAAGACGTCAGTTTGACGGACGATGCGTTCAATCTCACCAATTCTACTATATTTGAAGAGAGGTAGGTTTTATTTCTTTGTACCATTATTATTTATCGGTAGATTTATTGAGCGTTACCGCAGATTACTTGATGTTTCAGCAATTTTAAATTTACTTTTTTTATTTTTTTTACAATCAAATGTCTTATTACTCTTTCGGCATAAATTTCGAATCATCGAATACCCATTGTTTAACTATTTTTAAAGGTCAAATAACAAACCCTATATTATTAAACATTTTTTTTTACTAGCATAGGGCATACCTACCTCTTAGCATAGGCCTACCTCTTTCTGCCAACAGGTAGAAAGATTTTCGAGTACCACTCAATACATTGCTTTTTCTCTAAGAGCACCATTCTATCAGAGTAAATGCAATTAATGTAATGCAAAATTTTTTTAAATTATCTTATATGTTATTTTTGTCCATTACGATAAATGCCCATCAATCACTTGTGCCAAAAATGTGATAACATTATCTACTAATGTGCTCTTATCAAGGACAAACTATACATGCACAGAAAATAATATATATAAGCAACTTCGAGATGTAAAATGCACAATATACATAATCAATGAAACTTGGAATAAAAAAAAGGTTATTTTTTTTTACAACAGTGCCCTATTATATCAATAAAGTTATACACTCATAGCCCCACATTAAGATTCCCAGTGTCGTAAGTTTTAGTTTTTAGTTTAACTTATGAGTTTAATCTGTGGGATTAGCACACTTACCATTTTCTTAAAATTAGTTTCCTTATCTCACTATACTTAAGCTATCTTAACTCTGATATCTGATAATCCTTTTATCTACAAAACCTATTTTTGTTTACGAATTTGCAGTTCTTTTGTGATAAAGATATAATAATTGCTTCAACAAATTCTATTTCTAGGGATGTAAGCACTCAATAAATTTTAATTGAGTATTAGTAATATGCAATGTATTTTAATGTTAATAATTTGTACGCCTCTGCACAATTGTCTGATGCCTACTGTTTGTGATTATGCATAAATTGTCCTAGATACTCCTACAATATGTTTGTAATGTACCTATGTGTGTCATAAGAAAGTTTGCGATTCCCGTGCGCAAAGTAATCTGACTCAATGTGCGACCGCTCATAATCGCATGAAGATACCTTATCGCAGTTGTGACGTGACCGTCTACCTAACCGGACGCGTTGATAACGATTATAATAAACGTAATTACGTACTGCGAAATTATTAATAATCAACCGTTTTAAGTATTAAAATTATAGAGTCAGTGGACAGTTGCTGAGTGCAATGTGTTGGTTAAAAATAGGACAAGTTACTTTTAAAGATACGGGCAAAATAATAACAAGATTATATTTTAAAAATAATTGTTGCATTATAATTATACATTCCCCAAATAAAATTCCTTAATTTTATACAACAACTTTATGTCAACATTCATAACAATGCGAATAAATAGCGTACTAGGAATGTATTTAATCTTATCAATTTATAGTCTGTGTTTACAATAGATATCAGAGAACTATGTTCTAGTTATATTTTATGGTGTCTGCTGGTCATTGGGTACATTACTAAATAATTCGGACACAATTCAGTAAGAATCCTACTAATATTATAAATGTGAAAGTTTGTAAAGATGTTTGGATATTTGGATATTTGGATGTTTGGATGTTTGTCCCTCCTTCACGGTCTAACCATTGAACGGATTAAGCTGAAACTTGGTACACAGATAGATTGCATCCAGGAATAGGACATAGGATACATTTTATCCCGATTATAGGTTCCCTTGGGACGAAATCAATATTTTGTTTATCGACTTTTCCGCGGGCGGAGCCGCGGGCATCGTCTAGTAGACTCATAGAGATGAATTTAGGGCAATTTAGTGAGGACTAACTTTTTGGGAAATTATTAGGTACTATGACAAATTAATATTTATTTCGAATCATGATTATGTTTTTAGTACCTTAAATAGGAATACAGAATTCGTTTAGACGTTTATGATTCACTAACTAATGCCAGCTACTTTGCGAAAAAATCTGTTTTGTCCGTTTAGGTTTAGGGGAAGGATTTTTAATAATCCCTTCATATTGTATAAAGTTTCAATTTCCTATGTATCTTGTCCATTTTTTTATTATTATTTTATGTATACACCTTATTTACTTATAAAAAAAAGCTGTTAATAAGTTTTGTAAGGTCATCTCTGATTTTTTTTTAATTCGGAACAAGTATAGTAAAACAAAGCGTTACACTACCCGAACTTGGCACACATAGTCTTGTTTGACCAGATATCATTTACAAGGTCTTGAAGACAACGGGGATGTTCAGAGTTCCTCTAATTTACTTACGAATGAGCTATACATACTTGATTCAATGAGGAAAAATACGTAATTATAATATTTTCTGATGTCTTAGGAATTAGCCAACATGCGTCGTTAACTGAATTTTAATATTTCGAGTAAATTGTTATTGAGATAATTGTAATGAGATTTCTAACAGATATTAAATTGGTTGTTATTATGATAATAATTAACCTTCTAGCTTTGTCAATAGGTACTGGAAAAACTTAGATAGACAAGTAATTAACAATATTTTGGTCTTAAAATTTTGGAATAATATTCATATAAGTACTTCAATTTATTTATTCTTATAAAAATGTTAAGAAGATAAAAAACATACAATCATAAATAGCCATAACCCAAACACAGTCACTTGACGTCTCATACGATTAATAGAACTACGAGTTTGTCTAAAATTTGACTTGAATTAAACATAAACACTGAACCATTCAATAATGCAAAATATTGAGAGCGTGTCGTACTCGATCATAGTCTGTTATTGCCATTGTAATTGTAATTAATAATCATAGTGAGGTATGCGATGGCGACATGCAATCAGTGACAGGGAATTAGGCCGACCTTTTATAGATCCCTTGATATACGGCATGATCAAAATTAGATACTATTCTAAAAATAGTATTGCCTATTTTTTCATATTTCAGTATTTAATTTATAGTTAACTAGACGATACCCGCTTTGCCCGCGGAAGCGTAGAATTCATCCTAAGGGAACCTATAAACGGGATAAAATCTATCCTATGTCCTATTCCTGGATCCAAACTATCTCTGTGCCTAGTGTGAGCTTAATCCGTTCAACGGTTAGAGCGTGAAGGAGGGACAAACATCCAAACATCCTTACAAACTTTTACATTTATAATATTAGTAGGATAGTAGGATTGTAACAGTATTCTCTGTAGCTGCTACGCAATTTTTTCAACGTCATAAGTCGCAGGAAATTGACTGTTATGAACATACTAACAAATATGAAGAGAGTGAGAATTAATTATTTTTATTTTATGCAAAGAATATATTTAAAATTTTGCAAATTATATTAGATAAAATTTTCTAAACACCCTGTATAACCATTGCCGTTACGGACATCCTTTGCTCGTCACAATTGAGTACACTCATGAGTTACTGACACACTCACAATACGGCTCAACTTGGCGCGTCGATTCGCGTTTTCATTTGATGAATACTCGAGGTCATTTCAATAAATAAATAGTAATTTATGGCTAATAAAATACGTGGAACAAGTGAAGTGTATGTGTGATTTTTAGAAGTGATTATTCATTAATTTGCGTGTAAATCTAAATAGCTATAGACGCTAAATGTTTTTATTTTTAATCATGAAATGTGAATAATTTTTAAAAGTCTCGCAATGGTAGAAAATCTTGGAAATGACACCATTTAATCAAACTTTGGTGGTACAGTGATAGCCCAGTAGTTTTTTCGGTTTCCTGCGAAAAGGTACTGGTTTCAAATCCAGTGCATTTCTGTATATCTCTTAGGCATAATGGAAATTAATTGTTATTTGTTTTATTGCTATAGTTGAAGTCTGCCTATCCATACAAAGTTGAACCTTTTTCTACTTCAGTACTCAATCTAAAAGTGGATAAAATGGGCAATATTTTCTTATCAAGGGCAATTTGAATCTGTCCAAAAATTATTCCCATGAATTATAAGGCTTTCATCAACTTTCGACTGTCAATGGAAATATTAAAAGATACGAAAGTTTTAAATTTAGATGAAAAACGTAACATCTTCTTTGAAAACCGGAACGGTCTTTGAAATAAAATAGTAGGTATGTAATTAGGAAATCCTCATTAGTTACACTAATGTGGGTATGTGTGTCTTTAATGTCATAATCAAATTCAAAGATTCCTTTAAAGACCAAGAATAAATGCCACCTGCGTCGCGATCAAAACCGTTTTAATTTATTATTTTTATGTGCTTCAAAGAAACTTATTTTGGTACCAAAGTAAAGTCTGATTTTATAATTCTTTTATCCCAAAAACCAAACTTACCTCACTTTCCAAAATATAAAAGTGTTGAAGTAATATACAGATTAACATAGCTATACCTTACTTACTAGATCGTCGTATAGTTTAGATTAAATACTGTGGTAGTAATTGATACATAGTTCAAAATCCGAAATGTTGTCGGTATTTTAATAAAACACGTTGCCAAAATTAATATGCAGTTTAAAACTCTTCCTAAACCTTTAGGCTTAGATTAGAGAAATAGAGATAAATACTTTTTTAACAATATCATGTTATTATTTCCATAGTCCAATAGAACTTAATTCTCACTCCCGTAACTCCAGTTCAGTTGTTTTAGTTAGTAATATAAACTCTATGTTGTCATTTAAAAGACTGAATGTATGGTAATTTCAAAGTTCTATTTTGTAAACAATGGTTCCATACAGAGTTCTATTCATAGTCATTACATTTAATTGTAGTCATAACTATGTTCAACAAGACCACGACGCTATTCAAAAATGGGTATAAATAGGCAGAAGATCCTACTAATATTGTTTAAGAAATAATACATTTAAAAAATTTGTTTAAAAAGTTATCATCTCCCTTATCAATCAGAAACTAGACAAATTGTGCGAATCTGAAAAAGTTTTAATAAGTTCAAAGTAATTTAAAAATTGTTTAGGACAATGTTAAGTTACTATCAAGTGACTGTACTTGGTACTATCGTGCAAGCAATGCTTTGTGATTGATATTATAGTCGAACCAATATAAACGAAAGCGATGAACAAAACAAATAAACATCACAGACTATTGTGTTGGTGAGTATACTTTGCTTATAAAAAATTGTGACAATAATTTATAATGGTCGTGGAACACTTTGCTGTTTTTTTCTATTTGTAGTATAGAAATACATAAAAATTACTTATTTTAATTTTCGTTAATTGAGTTGCTAGTTTCTAAGATGAAATTTATATAAGTGTAATTTATCGTATGGCTCGTTTTCTCCTTTGTTAGCTACATACATACAAGCGTGTGTTGCAGATTTATGACTGTCTCTCTTGTATCCGTTATCCAAGATTGTTCTATTGTGATTCGATTGACCAACGTTCAGTATCTAGACTTGAGGCGTCGATTTGGCGATTCTTTCTTAATCTGATAACGTCTCGGCACAATATTATACCAAAGTTGCCCACTAACAAATCTTTCCTTAAATAAGGTTTAAATATAATATTATTAACAAAGATATTTGTTTGTTACAGCTCTGGGTTTATGTCGTCATCAATAGAAGAGGTGAGTTATCATCATATATTATTTTTTTTTTCTTAAAAAGTTTTAATTTGCATTGCATTTTCGTAATTTTTTTTCTTATTATTTTTTTTAAACTAAAAACCTAATGTTTACTTATTAGCAGTCCCACATCCAACTACTGACCACACTCGAAAGTTACTTAGTTCGGTATTCATTTTTCGTCATCATAAATGCTTCAATAAAATCCAATTACTAGCTCATTAATTAATCACTGAAATAGGAAACCCTCGCTCGTATGTCACCACACTTCCTGTAAAATTTTGAGACGTCGTAAAATTTATAATACGATAGCCATTAAAAGATATTTATGACTCTTCGATACATAAAGAGCTTGTAAAGGAAATCGAGTTCGACCACATCCTGAAGGTAACTATAGGAAAATAGGAAATGATTTGTCTTCGTGGTAGTTTGTACAGTGTTATTAACACTAACACAGACTGACGGACAAGGCGTTTGATATTTATATTTAGATATAAAAACACGGCTATTCTTGGTCTCACGTTGACTTCGGATGTGTTTTTAACTTGTATAATGATGCTACTGTTTCCATGAGCGGATGTGTTAGGAGAAACATACCTAATTGGAAACGAAGGAAAAGATGTTTGTGTACCTTACAATAAAAGACTAAAAACAATCTTCAAAGATAATGAAAAGATAAAAGACAGATTAATGAATATGTTTGTAATAATTCTTCTTTTTAAATTTTAAATTTTTCAAAAAATTGCCTCTTATTTTATCATAATTAAAGCGAGTTATCAACAAAAAAAGTGTATCATAATTATCATCACATAAGTATCATAATTAAAGCGAGTTATCAACAAAAAAACATACTCATTTCCTACATTTCTCTCCAAAACAAATGTTTCATTTTCTAATTTTGTTTAGTTGTTTTCCGAAATTCTATGAACGAGTGACGTATGAAATAGTATGAATACGCCTTTGTGTAAGTCCAAGTTTAATTTGTTATGATTATG
>LGAG01000412.1:942252-971806 GCA_001278395.1 Lerema accius | reverse complement strand
CCCACCATGTAACGCGCCGTAACGTTTTTCTATACACCCCCTCGCTAAACGTTACGTAACACACAATTAACCATTTTTATGTAAAATGTTGTCATTTTGCCGAGTTAGAAGAATTATTTTCACTAGTTTTTTTTTACCAAAAAAAAACAATGTTACGTAACGCGTTGTTCAAATCCCCCTCCCCTTATGTAACCCATCGTAACATTTTACAAGACCCCCCTCCCCTAAATTGCGTTACGTAATATTTGAACGGTCCCTTATTGCAGTTCAGTTGTTAGGGTGGTCATAGACGGACTACTTCAAGCACTTGGCGGTGTTTGAAGCAGTAGTGCGTGTTTGTATGAAGCTGCTGCTTCAAGCTGCTTATGTAATGTAGACGGACTACTTCAAGCACTTGGCGGTGTTTGAAGCAGACGTGCGTGTGTATATGAAGCGACTGCTTCAAGCTGCTCATGTATGGTGATCGGACCATATGCAATTGCTTGAAGCTTCCGGCGCCTATTGCTAGAAGTCTACTACTAGTACTAGAAGTCCTGGTTAATTGGGACCTCTGTGTTGCTAGTCTTTAACCATACGTGTCAATGTTATGGAAAGGAAATTTTGCTCATTTACTTAAAAGGCAATTTTATTCTTCTAATTTAAAGTAATTCTTAAGTGACATTTCCTAGGCTTTCTATTTTCCTTACAGTATTTAACTTAATATTATAAACAAGTGCTGATATCTCATACGCGCATGAAATAATCATTCAGTGTCGTAGCAGTTATATAAATTTGAAATTAAATTCTTTTTTAAATTATCACCCGAACCATTAATAAAATAACAGCGCATACAACTATTCTCAGCGTACGTTTTTTATATTCCTATTAAAATAAACGCTCCGCTTTTAATAAACATGTGTGGTACTTTGGTTTGACACTTCATCAACTAAAACGCGTCCATTCAGCGAGAACATTGTGTGCTCCTTATTTCTTACGCGATAAGGGCGAAAATGGATTGATTTCACGCCGTGGTTAGATGCAACGTCGTAAAGTTCCTTGGCTGCTGGCCAGAATGTGACAAGAGCATACGTCAAAGCCGGTTTCACAGTTTATCACGTAAACAGAAAAGGTGCCTGGAGACTGTTTATTGTTAAGCGCACCATTCACCATACTATCGGAATTTTAAAGAAGATGTATTAAAGAACTACTCGAATGGTGTACATAGCACATTGGTGCTTTTGCTAACAAAATACCTACTAAAAGTTGATGACAAAAAAATAAAAAAAATATGACTCGCATAGGTGGATAAGTCCGTATTTTTGTTACGATATGTTAATATTTTTGTTGGCTCCACACGGGCAGACAGACAATCCGATGAAAATTGCTAAAATAATAATGTGATAAAGATATTTATGTTGGCCAGTTTACGATGGACGAAGCACGAAAATTACTAAAATAATATGTTTTCGGATTTTTTTTGTCTTTACATTGTGTTTTATCTGAATTGTAATCGAGTGTACCTAGAAGTAGGTTTTCCACGTCGCGTCGATACATACTGAATTCTCTAGATTTAGACCAAATTAACCTTCTCATACTGAAAAGCCCGGACATATCAGTCCAATAATAATAAAATAAAACCATTTTATACGATTATAAGCAAATAATGATAGCTTTAATGAATGATAACATCATTTTAATCACTGCAACCTCTAACCGCACGCGATGATAATAAAAGTCACATAAATTATAAGTTATAACGTTAACTAGACGGATATTTTTCGCTAATGATGTACGAGTGTTTAATTGACGTCGCAATACGATATCGTTGAATTAATCGTATATCTTTACGATAGCCACTTGGCTATTATTGGCTCCTCTGCGATTTACGTCGTTCGGATTTAATGTAAATTTTTGTTGGTTTTCCAAATCAAGGAAGAGAGATAAATGTACACATTTATCGTATGGTTTGAAGTATGTTTATTGTAAATATAGTTTATTAAGAGAGAAGGTTACAAGGTTGTATAATCATTCCACGAAAGGATTTTCAAAGTAAACATCATTTTTCATGTTCAATATTCTTTGACTAGAGCCTAACAGATTTCTCGTGTAACATTTAGATTAATTGCTGGTCTAGAAAGCTACACTAAGTTGTGTGTGACGATTGATAAAGACATTCATAGATACCCGTATTTAGTTCCGAAATAAATCTATATAATAATATAAAGCTGAAGAGTTTGTTTGAAAGCTCTAATCTTAGGAACTACTGGACCGATTTGTAAAATTCTTTTAGTGTAAGATAGTCCGTTTATCGAGGAAGGCTATAGGCTAATAACATCACGCTAAGATGAATAGGAGAAGAGCAGCAATAAAAAATATTGCGAACACGGCATAAATACGCGGGCGGAACCGCCGGCGTTTGCTAGTAGCTAATTTAGTAATCGTAAAAAGCACTCGACTTAATTATTGGAAGTTCTTATTTTAATTCGAATTCTTCTGAATTATGGCAAAGTATTGTCCAAAGTTAATGTTAAATCTTTCACTTAGATCTTATATTTCTCTTAATATTAGTATATTGAGTTGAGAGTGAGACATGACTTCGTTACGATTAATTTTATTGTAATTAGATTCAATCAACTGCTATCCAAAGCGTACTATAATAAATACACACAAATATAAATGCCGTTGTCATTATGTCCATGTGGATTACTCTTATAAAAAGTTCTCGTTGGGGCATCGACTGCGCGCCGAAACCTCTACTTGTAAGTATCTGTAAGACTGTGGTGTAATCTTAATAGTGAAGTTGGAAGTTATTGTCGACGACGCTAAGCAACTGCCGGTGCGGTCAGAAAGTGGATGGGTGACCGCTAGTAACAAAATATCTTGCTGTCCGTGTTGTTCTTGTTAGATGACCATTGTTAAGCTATATCGGTGGCGATTAAGCGACTTGAAAACTTTCGACATTTGAATTGGCCACTAGCCACCCCAATTTTACTTACATTCATTTCATTGTCCCCAGCTCCAAGTCCGAAACTCTCGCACCGAATCCACCGAAGACGACAAGCGAAGCGATGACAGCAGACCGCTCAGCCATGCTTCAGACTTCAGCAGGGATAACATTTGTAAGTTGCCCTTGACAGAACCTAGGTACTCAATGCACAGTCGGTAGACAAAACCGTGTTTCAGAACATGGGCTTTAATTTGGTTTTAATGCTATCAGTATCAGTAGTAGTATTTAGACGGGCCAGCGTGTTAAGTAATGGCTTCACTAAGTGGTGATTCAGTCTTAGATGTTAAGCAATACTAACCTTAAAAGAAGCTCGCCCATACACAGTTTAAAATCATTTTTAATTTCAATTATATTCCAACTCTCTAACTTAGTAGAGGTGTATTGTATCAGTGTCAGGATCAGGCGCGCCACGCAGAAGCCGGCGTGGAACGGGCCAGGTCAGCGAGTGGCAGCGACCGCTCACGAGGTACCTGCCCGTCGACCGAGACGACTTCGATCTACGACGACACGTCGAGTCGGCTGGTGAGATGATACACATGTCCTACACACGATTTTAAACCTTAATTGCATGGACATAAAGAATACTTGAGTTGGTTCAAGTATACTCAGGGCTCTTGTACAAGTATATTCAGATACTCAAGCAGCAGATACACGAGTCGTATGGCGGCTAACTCAAGCAAGAAGTTGGTCGCTATTCATTTTTAATGTATATTATACATCAAAGCTTCATGCACTTTTCTCTATATAAACTTATGTAAAATTTCAAAACGTGTATGTAGGTACTTCTTTGCCTACATTATTCTTAAAGTGGGGTTCAAAGTTAGAAACTTAGGTATAATTAAATAGATTAGTATGAATCAAATTGAGTGTTGTTCCTGACAGGTCACCAGATTGAAGTGTGCCCCTACGTGACGGTGTCGCCGACATCGTGTCGCGGCTACCTTCACAAGCTGGGCGCCAAGTTCCACACCTGGTCCAAGAGGTACACCATATACTATACCACCGAACATATTTTGACACCCATATTGATATACCATATCACCGATCACATTTCGATACCCATATTGATAGACCAATCTCAGCTTTATTGCCGTTCCTTAATTTTAAGATTCTTATCCTGTGTTTCGATTTTACGCATTGGCGAATAATGTTTTAGGCTGAAATCAAGTTATTTTTTACTCTATTGTGGTAGAAGGAAAGTATGTATGTTTGTCCATTTCTTTGGCACGCTCTACAGCCAAAATGGCTTGACAAATTAAATAGTATCATATAATTGTGGGAATGACATAGGCTATACAGTTTTTAACTCAACCATTTTAACAGTCGGATTTTTTAGTTTAAAAATAAGGCCCGCAAAATGAATTTACAAAAACATTGAAATTTGAACTTTATTTGGACGCCCTTATGGTTTCAGATGATGAAACTCACTATAATATTCTATTTTAAATGTGTCTTGTATTTGATTCGTTGCAGGTGGTTCGTTTTCGACAGAGAGACGAAAACGTTCGTCTACTACTGGGACAAAAGCGAGAAGAAACCGCGAGGCGGTGCTTACTTCCAGGTTAGTTATCTTATTACTGACCAGTCTTTATCATAAGGGCACACGAGACACTTCCCAGGGCTTCATAAGGGCCCTGAATGTCAGACAATATTTATGTTTAAATTTGCCGAATGTGGGCGATAGAATTTGTATTTCGAGTAAACGAAGTTTTTTAAGAATTAACCGATCCAAAATAACTTCGTTTATTTTAAGTTTTCCCGCGAAATTTTACAATTTCCACAACTATTAGCTGACTACAAAACGTTCGACGTTCAAAGAGGGCTGGGTTCGATTCCTAGCGAAGCAAAAATTATCGCTTTTTTTATGTCGGATTTAATACTGCCTACCAAACAGAGAATCCTTATCTGAGATTATAAGAAAACTAATATCAACAATTTATTAATTTTTCCTTCAACAGGTAATAGAAGAAGTATACCTAGACCACGGAAATACATCTAGGTCACCTAACCCTCAAACTACATTCATAGTGAAGACTAGACAACGCAGATACTATCTAATGGCGCCATCTGGAGAAGCAGCGAGGATATGGATAGATGTAATATTCACCGGTGCGCAAGGATATACTGAATATTTAGAGTGAATATTAACTTTGGAGAAGATGAGGTTAATATTCACCATGGGTATAATATTGGGAAGATTTTTAAATATCCTGCAGAATTTTGTTATTAAATTAATTTCAAATATTCTGCAAGATTTAAATAAGAACTGGTCTGGTTTTTGGTTTGGATAATTTTATAAGTTATCTTTTTTATTTTGAAATCACATTGATTGCAGGATGGAATTGATATTTCTCAGTTTGAAAGAATGAGTGTGTTCTAAGTTTAAATTTGTTTATATTTAGGATGCTTACTGGTGAATGGAAATAATAATATATCTATCCATGTGTATTATTTTATTTTGAATTTGAAATTGGTGAAACAATTTAGTAAACTTTTAAATTCAGGATGAATGGAATATTTAGAGGATGATAGTAATGATTCTTATTATTGTATTGTACGATTAATATTTGCATTTTGAGTGACTATCATATAGATTAAATAATAGTATACATTATAAAATATATAACAAAGTCGCAAAATTTGAGGTTGCCATAAAACTAAAAAGAAAATAGTGCATATTGCAGTTTTCATCATAGCTTAATGTAGATAGGAATCAAATCAGTATTTAAAAGTGTATGTGAAATGTTAAATTTACAAGTTTTAGTAAGGTATGTAATTTTCGAAATATTTACTGAACATTTTTAATATTTTATTATATATACACAAGAGTCAACTTGACTCGTATATGCAAGTTATGATTAAGATGATAGTGATAAAATGCAACTTATAGGATGGAATTGATAAAACGAGTGAATACTAATAAAATTAGACAATAATTAGGAGCTTTGTGCCAATTTAACACATTTTACATAAAAAGGCAGCTATCTTTAATCATACATACATGTATTGGAAAATATTGGTGCCTTCTATAAGACTGACGAATTTTCCGAAATTATTAATTGCATGTTTTACGTATAGATATTTTGAACAGGTCAATTAAAATCATACAATGTACAAATGTACTTTATACCATTTTTGATGTGTTAAATTGTATTATTTTACGCACGCTTATTAATATAAAAATTATGTTACCATACATTGCTTATTTATAGAGAAAGAATGTTTGTAGCAACTTTACATTGCTGCTTAAAATCGAATAAACTCATAAACATGTGAATGTTAGGTGCAGTGTTTGTCGGACTATTTTAAACTCATTTTGTAAATAAATTTCATATTTCAATGGAATTATTATTTTAATTGTACAGTATGTATTCTCGCAATATCATTACTTTTTAACTGGTTATATTTTTTTATACCATTCATCTGTATAAGGTGATATTTTAAATTGTGTACAAAATAAATCATAATTTACGACAACACTGCATCTTGTATTAAAATAAACAAATAAAATGGATTAAGTTTCTTATACCGCATGCAGCTAAATTGTAACTTGGCAAATTGTCTAGGGATAATATTATAAAGATAAGTACAAAAGGTTATTGTGTGTTGCGAGATGGTATTACCAGTGTCAATAAGCTTGCTACCACTCGCGTCGTTTAATATACTTTAGTTACGGCTGATACCAATTATGTTAGTTTTTAAGGTCACACTATCCTAACTGAACTAAATAAAGCATCTATATACAAATTATCTGATTTTTTAAATTATATCCCATACATACTATAGGTATACAATACCCTTTGATGGTGAGATTTTCACCACACAGACGTTGGTACGTAAAACGAATAAACCACTGATGTATTTACTACAATAGCGAGAGGAGATCAACATTGCTTGTCTTTTCCGATATTGCTTTTGCTAGTCACATCCGCTAGGCAGGCGGGCAAAATAAAATACACCGACTAAAATGCACGAGTTAAAAAACTATGCGAATGCGAAGCTTATTTTGTAGACTATCTTCTCTTCTCTAATTATACACAATAATACACATAAAAGAAAGTCCTCAATCTAAATCTCACTGGAACGAAGTTCGCTGTGCCCGCTATATTATATTTTTTCATCAGCTGCATGAGAATGTTTCATTTCGATATGTATTGACCCTGGCAACACTTGCGCTGTCTCTGTGTAATCTGTTATTCGATTCAAGTCACTGTCACATTGACAATTATTTACTCTTTACACGTCAATTCAACTCAGTGACATTGATTGACATTACATACGTGTACATGATAACATTCATTATATTACCTACTCAAGCCAAGTCAGTCATTACTTATTTTAAAATTGAATTCCATTTAAATTCAATTTCATTTTAAGTTATAGTTTATTTATTACAAATTCAACTTCTTAAAGAAACATTGCAAATATTTTGTTGAGATTTGATTGACTATTCTAACTTCGTTAGTTTATAGTGCTTGTACACTTCTAAGAAAAATGGTTCTAATCAAGCAAATACGCGAATTCTTCAGTTATTGGTACTTGAGGTATCTTATGGCTACGGAGCTCTATATGGTGGAGCCTTGGGAGAGGAATTTTATACGTATCCTTTTTTAAACTTACTACAGCCGACAACAACTTGGAAAAGACTGATCAATGTCTGGTGGTATCCATGCCAAAACTAAGAATATGAGATTACAAAAATATTCAGTAAAGATGCCCCTGTTATCTTTGAAATGATATGCAAGACCTGCTACAACCTTAAACCACATCAGTGATTAACTTTACATAGAAGTGTAATGCATCTAATCCGGATTTATATGTTACATTACACCTTTGAATAGGTTGTTTATAGAGCATTCTCAACCTCATCATACCTAACAATCGTATGTTCTGCTAATTAAAAGCTGTTATCACATTTTCCTCATCAGTGTTTTTGCTACTTCAAGTAGGGCAATGAATCATTTTTGTTGCGCACAAGGATATTTGTTGGTGTTTGCTATTATGGCACAGAAAATCCTTGAGGTAAATTGTTAACATAAATATCTTATTTACTCTTAAACTTTTACCTCATTGAAGATGAAATAAATGTCAGTCTTTTTAGCATAGATGATATTAATTCAATTTACATAAAACTGAATGTATAGGCTGACTAGATAGTTATTCTGCATGGTAATCGCTAGCTAGACAGTCCTATTTGGTTTCTTGGCTCATAAGCAAGATCCCAGAATTTGGTAGTGTGTGAAAGATGCATGATTATATAATTCCATTATTTTTAATTATCCTTAACAACAAAAACAGATGCATTATTCGTCATTACCTTTGGACTCTTCTGGTATTTCAATTGCAACTGCATAGTGAACAGTATATCCCACTTTAGAGGTTCACCTGCCAACATATTACCTATTTCATAAATTGCTAGCATAATTTTGTATTTCCTAGATATTTTGTCTACCAAACCAAATAAATTTAAAGTATTGTTAAGTTTGTAACTATTCCATATAATTATTATTTATTAACTAAATGAAATAATCTGACGAAAGTATTACTTTCCAATTTTATACGTATCTCTGTGGTCTTGATATTCCAATATAATATTTTCATTTCAAATACCAGTGTTAACTTATTCTGATTCAATTATAGGTCAAAAATGTAAAAATATTTCTTGTAAGAAAATATAACAGATAAGTTGTATTGTATTTTTATAATAAAATGTAATTCACCCTTACAATTATTTTTTGTTACTGTTTGTCCCATTTCTGTAAATTCCTGTGAATGATTGAATAAGACTCCCAAAGATGTTTAGTGTTATGATGTTGACTTATAGTACAAATTAACTTTGGCATGTATTACAGTGACATAAAATTCTAAAATCCTTTAAAATCGTATTATAAGTAGAATAAATTACAACAGACATACAATATTCTGCAGTATAAATTGATTAAAGAAAACACAAAATTAGTAATGAGACAATTTATATTTTACTTTAAACTTTTAGGTAGCTTACACAAAAGCCATTGGTATTGCGAAAAGATTCTGGAACTTTTAATGTCATGTTCTGCAAATGCTCTGTGCCTCGTAAAAACATACTTTTAGATATATCTGTAGAAACTACCCCAGGATCCGAAAGCCAGGTTTCAACCTCATCATTCAAGGATGTCTCAATTTTAAACAATATTTTGGTCAGGAAACTAGACTGCAATTTAATTTTATCTTCATCTTGGATAGAATCATTATTATTTCTTAACACTTGTAGCTCTTTGTCCATTATCCAAATTAGCAAATATTGTTTATTTGTGTTTGATAATGTACACTCCAAAACTATTTTACACAGAACTGTATATTGCATGCCTAGATTAAATTCCTTGGTCATTCTTTCAATAGTGTATATGAAATCATCTATGGTAATTTCTTCAATAGATTTTTTATGGCTGAAGATGTGCTCGTAATTTCCATCCTTAAGTACTTTTATTTCAGAATTAAATAATCTAACCTGATCTTTCTTTTTAATTCCTAACCAGGCTAAGCATCTATTGCAGTGGTAAACATCTCGTTTAGCATTAAATTTATTTGTTTTTTCAGATAAAACAGAATTGTTTACTACAAAAAATGTAAGGCGGTAAAAAAGATCCAATTTATTTGGCCTGAGCATTTCAGTTTCTGTAGAACTGTGGCTGTGTCCATGACAAAACCATTCTGACATGTCCAAATTAGATGTAGGCAGCTCAAGAATCCGATCAAACTTCACAAAATTATTTGATATAACATTTGAACAATTGCTGCAAACTATTTTGATTTGCTCTTGACTTTTCAAATTAATTATCAATGAATTTGATTTGTCTTCATTACTTTGTGTACTTGTTGATAAAAATTCAGTATAAAAATTCCCACCATTCTTGGGCTCTGTTAAAATTCTGAATGATATACTGTTCTTATCAATTTTTAAACATGACATTGAATTTGGTATTATGTGACAGAATTCTTCTATAGGAATTATTGATGTAACATCCGAGTCATCTTCGGAGTAACAATCTGACAGACTTTCAATTGAGGACAAGCTGTCTCTACGTTTCATACGATCGTAGCTATCACTGTAATAGTTGAGAACAATGCAATTAGATTGTATACTGATTTTCAGGTTACAATCTTTGTTGAAGTTCACACCTGTAGTAATATACACATTGCAACTCCTTAAGCGTGTGCGGAGTTCAATGAAAATATTCTTAATCAACATTTTTGCTTACACTTACATGTACTCTTCAAACTAACACTTTTACTTATCAATGAGTTCAATATTATCTGACTTAATTTTCTTTACATAACCATTTGTCTCGTATACGTCGAAAAACATGTCCATTTCACGGACAGCGAAGGGAATAGTAGCTTTTTTGTAGTAATCGTTCATCATTTCAATATTATTGATGACAGTGTCAAGTAGATGTGCTCTGTCGGCATAGATGCCAGGGGCGTCGTGCTTTAGGCTGTTAAAATGTATATGCAAGTGATAGAAGGATGGCTGGTAGTGGAAATAAATTCGAAGTTGGTTGCCAGATACACCGTACTTTTGAAAGATTGCTTTCTGAAATCAAATAAATTTTAAATTTAGTAAAGTGTCCTAAAATGTATAAGGAAATATTTGAGGCAGACATTTCATTAAATTATGGAAGGTATACACACACATAATTATAAAACAAAAAAACTTAGTTACCTTTCCCTCGTCTCGTACCCTCTTTAATAAAGGAAGATGACTTGCATCCAAATCCCGCAATGACTTAATATCCCTTGGTCTTACAAGAGCTAACAAATAAAGAGTTTCCTTGGTGACTCCGTCCCACTTCAAGTCTGGTAACAGAACAAAGCCCTCCTTGTCATCCGTATTGTTATGAATAATTCGTTCCTGCTCACTCTTGCCGTCCAAAATATTATATACCCACTGAAATTATTATAAAAAATAATGTAATGAAATGTCTTATAGGAGCCAAGCAATACTTATAATCTCATTTAAATTTTGCTAGAGCACTTTTCCATAATGATGAGATGCTCTCACTCTAAAGGTGTCCTATCGGTCTTTTGTATTCAATATTTACAATTATAGTTCGCTTCTAACTCATTACAATTACACTTGTTTTTTACTATTGTCTCATTCTCATCACTCATCATTTACAAGAAATAACAGAAGCAAACTATGATTGTGAAAACTTCCTCTCTTACAATTACATATATTACATACACATTTCACTAATTTATTATTCCTCAACAGGTGAACGAATACATTAATAAGTACCAAAGCAACATATTTTCTGAGCTGAATTACAATGTGTTATTATTCTCTTAGATAGGACAATTTACACACCTTGTAATATATTAAACTTAAAATAATGGATACTCAAAAATATCAATTTACAGACAATGGTTTCCTTAAGTAATTGCTAAATAATATCAAATCAAATCAAATCAAATATAAATTTACCTGTAAATTACACTCTGCCTTTAAAATCTGAGGTAAAGTATAATTCTCATATAATTCTGGTGTCTCCAAGATTAAATAATTCTCTTGTAATGCAAACTTCTCAAAATGTTTGTCTGTAGCTGGGTATATTACTGTAGATTTTACACCTGAAATGTAAAAAGAACATTTTTCTATCATATTACAAGATCAATGGAAATACAATAATATTAATTTGGCAAAAAGGATTTATGCTTTTTTTAAATTATTTTTTCTTAGTTGCTCTCCTATGTATAATTTGGAAATGTAGAAAATCTTAGTTCTCACGTAGATCAAATTTGGTACATTTTCCTATTTCACAGTTTTTTGTTTCCAGCATTCAAGTTTATAATTATATTGAGTCACAAAAGTAATGGAAATTTATGACTATACATTATAATATACCCGATAATATATTACACACAAATATATTGTAACATATGGTTACCAAAGGAAACTTACACAAAGAAAGTTATGACATCCACAAAACAAGTCATGCATACAGAACAAAATTAAATTGTCTATTTAGATTCTAATTATAACTTAATGATTCACTAATATACACGAGTTCGAGTTAATGCCACTTATCTTATTTAAATTATACCTTTATCAAGTAACTCATTAAAATAACAAATTATATTATCTTTCGTAACTGAACTCGTAAAAACTATTTCGTATATAATTTTAAAACTTTTTGTACAAATCAAAGAGCATGAAATGTAAAGATATACTCACAAGAAATTTACGCAAATTAGATATTCACGACGACAGAAATAATCTTTGAAATACGTGATGACTAATCAAGCTTCTGACTCCAGCCAAAACCTTGAATTTCGAAAGTTAGCAGGTAGGTAGGGTATAAGATGTCAATATTTGCTCACCGTTTATGCTCGCTTTAGGGAAACACTCGTAATTTCCGTAAATATCGTTCTGGAAGAACCTACGGACTTCAGTATCTACAGAAAAGTAACCTTTGTCATCTAAATCTTCCTCCTTGAAAGCATTTTTTTCAAAAAACACTAACGCCACGCCACTTTTACCTTTGAAAGATCCCTTGATACAAACAGTTTTCCTATTGGTATTATTATTCACAATTTTTTCAGGAACAAAGTCTTTTAATTCTAACTCATCTGCAACTACATTGTCGTTATCTTCCTGCGTAATTTTAATTTTCTTGGCGCTCGGTGGATCTAAATCGACTTTTTGATCAGCGCCGTCAGACATTTTGTACGGAGTTGCCAGAATTGGTACAACATTCAATTTAAAGCTCAACGATATAGCAACATTTACAATATTCTGTTTCTTGTCTATGGACTTTACTTTACTTTTTTGTCTGTGTTCCGTGATGTAGTGGGTACTCTACGCAAGTACATAATTTTTTTTTATTTTATTTGAATAAACATGTTTTGGAAGACATTGCTAGTGAGTAATCCAAAAATGTTTTATTAATAATGTCTGTCTGTCTGTCCAGGCATCATGCAGGATCACTAGATCGAATAAGTGAAACTTGGTGAGTTGGTATTGTAGCTAATAATATCATTGGGTTTGGGATGGTTCTATGAAATATTTTATTTCGGATCACGGTTTTTTTCCAACGGAATAACATAATTTAAGTAAGTTTGAACTCGATTGAACTGAAACTTAGTAGATGGTTAATGGGAATAATCAAAGGATACTTTTAATGTTTAGAAAAGGTTTAGTTCCTACAAACTATTAGATAAAAGTTTACCGAAACCGAGCGAGGGCAGGCTACTAGAACATAATAATTGTATCGTCGATCCCTAAAATTATTTCAAGATTACCGCACAATAAATATTAAGTAGATATTCTATAGCTTTGCCTTACAATCATATTTAAATAAGGGTCCACTTAAGCACGTTAAAAATGCCGTTAACTCAGCGGGGTGTATACCTTTTACTTTACGCCTAATCAAAACCTCTACAGGTTGTCGAGTAAAAATAATACCTTCTTATTAAGTCTCGTTGTTCGATTGAATTATAGTTGAATAAAGAAAAGTGATGATTTAAAAGAGCCGTCTCAATTAAGTTCCTTAATAATTCTAATTTAGGTACTAATAATCGTAGGTACTTGAAATTCTATAGAAAATTAAAAGAAATGAACATACCTTACTATACTTTTGAAAGACATTGCCCTCCTTCTAGCACAGGCGGGTAATAAATGACTAGTAAACTGGACGCCGCAGGCTAATTCACAGACTATAAATCTAACTTCGTTAGTTGAGATAACATTTAATACAGCTGCCTAATAATTACACATTGAAGGTTTGAAGTTGTGATGAATAGCGCTAAATTAAGATGTTATTGTGTGAAGTTATCTATATAGTTAGACGGGTTACAAACGGAAAGATTGGTTTAATTATTCTTATTGTACTTAACAGATTGTTCTTTGATTTGGAAGTTTATAGTTAACACGCAGTATTTATGATAGTCACTATAATGTGACAGTCAACAATTTAGAATTACATAGGTACATTATAGTCTGTCTAGGACGTTTCCAGTCAACCCACTTCCAATTTATTTCTAAACATACTATATTTCATAAAACACTTTTCAGCTACTAACCAGATAGGTGAAGGTCATTCCTAATTCGTATCTTAGACCAGAGGTCGTCAACCTTGTCATTCAAAAGAGCTAAGTTATAGACATGATTGAAATTTACTGAAAGAGACATTTTTTAAAGCTGTGTTTTAGAAGGAACTATTAATAGTTATAAATACGTAGGATTAAAAATAAACTCTGAAACTTGCCATTGCCAAAATACTCGTAACTTCTAGTTTGAAATAAGAACGCAATTATAAATAATTTTAGTAGTTATACCTACTCCGCGCCTGCACAAAAGATTTCACTTAAGAGCCACAGCCGAGGAGTCAAAGAGCCATGTGGTTCTTATGCCGCGGGTTGACGACCACTGTCTTTTACCTACACCTGCTAACCTGCTAACCAATCACCGATACTAATTCATTAGCACCGATTAAACCCGAAGCTTTTTATAAATTCCACGGTTCCCTGCCGTTATGGTCTTATTTTTTTGTTCATAGATGAGTTGCGTGGGAATCAATTAGATTGATATTTTGATTTTAATATATCTATCGAAATTAAGTAGGTAACAATAAATTGGTGATTTAAAAAACTAGGTTCGATTGTCGTTTATTTTAAAATAACATAAACCTTCCTACTAATGCGCGCCGAAATAGACACCTACCTACATTAAATTTTGTAACTTGCCTTATTTAATTCGCAGTTTTACGGAAATGTTGTATTGTATTGGATATCACGTTTGAATGTTATTTACACTTTTCCAGCAACGTATAAGTGATTTCATCTCTTCATTAATACATTATGCTTGCATATTCACAAAAACTGCTTTAAAAATAAATATTATTGTTTCAAGTTATAAGGACAAGTGAAAAAACAGACTATACCTATTACACGTATAACTAATATAAAGATAGACAGCTATCGTTATTAGTCTATTAGAACTTTTAAACATAATCCTTTACACTCACAACCTAATAACGGACAATATCATTAACTCTATCCAGTCCAGAGTAAGAATACGAATAAACGTGGAAACGATTAACAAATTCAGGACAAAATTTCTAGTATTCCACCAGACGCAAGTGGATATCTGACACTTGGAAGCTGAAACGTATGAAATGACTAATCTTAGTTTAAATGCCGACTCCTTTACAAAGGTGAATCAATTAATTGACGGGATACGTTAAGGATGGAGCTACATTGAGTACGACTCTTTTTATAAGTTTATCCTTTGTCTTTTAAGTATTTGTGTGTAAACGTAAAGAAAAGTTAAGTCAACGTGAATAAGAAATAGTTGTTAAAAATAACATTTTGTTTATTAATAATTAATATATTTATTACTTAATATTTTTAGAGAGTATCTAAATTATGTTTCTTTTGAAAGCAATATCTGCAATGGAAAAAATAATTTATCTTCTAGTAAAGGTGTAAAATGTACTAAGTAGGTACCTATGTCTCTTTGTATTTTTTTCTTTTGTCCTGTATTTTGTATTGTATTGCATGCGTATTGTCCCAGTGTACCACCATCATCCTATTCTATTCATTGGCCCGACATGCGCAGACGAGCATACAGTCGAAACGAAGGGAGTAATGCGCGCGCGCATTGTGACATGACATCAGTTTAAAAAATATTTCGTGTTACATTTCGTTTTACGTAATATACTGGGTTTTTGTGATACATTTTAAAAAATATTTTTTATAGTAACATTTGGTTTTGTTTGAAATATATTGAAAAAAATATTAACTTTTTCCTTACATTTACCTTTTTTTTTAATTTAAACAAAATATTTTGATAAGTGTAAGATTAAAACCTAATTCTTTGCAAATTTTTAAATTAAGGAATAGAAAAATTAACAAAAATGTCTATTTTAATTAAATTGATTGGGATTTTACTTTTAAACGAAGCTGTTAAATCGGAAAAGTTATTCAAAAGTGTTCCGGTAACGGTAAAAACTTACGAAAATGATAGTGTGGTGCTTCCCTGTTACATTGAAGACTCAGGTAAGTTTCAACTGTTAACTTTTTTAAATTAGATTTTATTAAAAAAAAAACAAAAATAATGACTGCCACTATTTTGAATGGAAAAAACAAACTAGGCACGTAAATACGAAATCGTTAAAAAAATAATTAAATACTGTTATTTAAACATCGATTGGATGACAAAGAATAGGTAGAGTATTAACCCATTTAAAAGACGTCCCCCCCCCCTTAATCACGAGTAGGGTCCCCGAATATGTTAATACGGTTTTACTATCCAATTTTAATATCCATAATAATAAATATGGGTACAATAAAAAATAATGACCTTTAAATAAATTAAATAAGTAATCCCATTATATGTGCCTATATTTTCATAATACTATTGTTAGGGTTCCTACAAACGATTCCGTTTTAAAAGCATTTGTATTTATTTATTTTTATATGTGTATTATAAATATTTAGGTTCTTTGTATCGGAACTGGCAATATAGAGGTTTTTAAAATGTATTCCATAAATTTATTTCTTTTTTTTATGGCCAGCAATGGGATAGTGATAAATCTAGAGTTGCAGATAAACATGAAAATGAAAAATAACTTTCACAAGCATATTATGATTTAAATTGCAGGCTATTAACACAAGAATAAAAAAATATTTTTAAATCTAATTTTACGCCAAGTTGTAGAATACGATTGTACACAGCCTAATTTTATCGCATTAATTTTAGAAATTGATGACCGTCATATTTCAATGGCTCGCCGTGAAACAAGATTACAATGTTGCTCTATATTTAAGTTATTAATGCTTATGATATTATGTTTACACAACCTGATATGCACAAAATAAAAGTATTGTAGGTATATCGTGGTATTATATTTTAAACAAAATTTATCTTTTTGCACTTCTTCTAAAGAGACTCATACGTATGTACCTGTTATCGAAAAGTTTGACTCTTCTTGATATAAGCATAGATATAAATATATTACCATCACAAAAATATAAGGAACTAAAAGGAATTAAAGGAATCTGTGACATCTTATATTTTTATCCATCTGAAAGGTCTGCACAAGTTGTAGATTTTTTTTATTGTTACCAAAAGTCTTTGATTTTCTCGGCTTTCCTGTACCCAACTAATACAATACTGTGTTATAAAATTGTCTGTCTGTCTGTATTATCAAAAGTTTCTAGATCCATCATGATATTAAAAGACGGTTTGCGTCCACAGGAAGAGTCTATATTGCGTCTTTGTGTGTCAATTTACCGACAGGGCCCCATCTACTACACAAGGAAACTTAACATTGTTGCTGCTTCAAGTTTTCAACGTACTTTGACCCCAGAGATTTGTTACACATACAGTCTGTTGATGTCTGATATTTTATTTAAGTATTTATTTGTAATACGAGGTTGGAAATACTATTAAAAAGGAAATAGAACATAAACAAGTAAGAGACACTAAGCTTCTTATATCATGTAAGAAACCTAGATAATTAAAAAAATAATAATTGACAAGAATAAAAGTCGTTTTCACCGGGGTGGGGCCATTTCACCTCCACAATTCCACAATTGACACTAGTTTTCAGGCAAGTTGTATACAACGTCTTTTGATTTGGTAAACTCTAAATCTTAGATCTTAGGTTTGGGGTAATTGGTGTAATTACCTACGTAAAATAAAAAACAGAAAAAGTAACTTGTATTGTTAATACAGGGTAAAATTAGAATATAACTCATAGGTCACAGTGGTAACCACATTTAGAAGGTTAGGAACCACTGTCTTAGATCAAAAGAAAGAACCAACAAATATTCCTATTTCCACCTTGTCCACCATTACTTTATAGTTACTACGAATAAACACGTATATAATACAAATGATTGATCGCGACTTCACGATGGGGCTTATATTGAACGATATTATTCTTCGTTAAGTTATTCTAGGTCACGACACAAACAGGAAGAGGCCAGATGACATCTTTGTCACCATTGGATAGGGTGTCGGGTGACCCATGTCGATATACAAGATCACAGCGACAAAAGTAAATGCCATCGTCCTGTTTGTGACTCTATGAAATAGCGATTTAACAAGAATTCGTCTAGATCAGTGGTTGGTAACCCATGGCTCGAGAGAACCATGTGGCTCTTTGGGTCTTTAGTTGCGGCTCTTTCGCGAATTGTTTACTGCAGGCTCGGAATATTGCTTATATTTATTTTAATTAAATTCAATATTGTCTCTTAGAGCCATGGAAGTAATTTTATTAGCAGCTTCCCATCTTCCCGTTTACAAACGGAATTAAAGCTCTTTTTTACTTAAAACGTAAGAAAAATAAAACATTCGTTCGATGTTTAAGATTATTATTAAATATTCTGTGAGTTTTACATCACAACAGCTACACATCCCTCCCTACATCCCGACATTCACACAAATACCAGATTAAATCTGCATTCATATCAATAATTTAACGTACTCGGCAACAATACACAAATTCTTTTTTTGTCCATTGTGGTGTTCGTTTGTCACGCTGCACAATTGCAAATAATGAGGCTGTGATGTTAAATTATTGTTTGTTACATCCTTTTGCTAATTTTATTCTATGCACAAAGGGTCACTGTGTCACCCATAAAATGTCACCCGTATCGTAAATAGATAAAATCGTGCAGAAAGCGACAGTTAAAGCAGTGTTTTACGATATTGGTAGAAAAACGTTACACCAGCCCGCGTATTGGTAATCCTACTATTAACATGTTTCTAGGTAGGTACGTCTTTCACGCTCTAACCGTAGAATGGATAAAGTTGAAACTTAACACATAGGTAGTTTGTATCCAGGAATAGGATATAAGATAGAATAAATTTTATCCCGATTGTAGGTTCCCTTGGGATCAATTCAATATTTTTTTAAACTACCATTCCTGAGTAGAAGCCCCTTTCTTAGTCTAGTTCCTTAATAAGTGGTTCCTTTGCTTTCTTTCACTTCATCATATCATTTGATATGCCTAGTACCTACCTCGTTTCTCGCTTTACTTAGCCCTTTAGAAGGGTCACAAAGTGGTAAGTTTTACCACCTGCTAATTGTGCCGTCATGCACATTCGAAATCCATTTGACCATTAACTGTAGCTAAACTGATCGAGCGTGAAGCGTAATCCCGCTTTTAACACGATCTCTCTCAACAGTAGGTAGGTAGATTAGTAAAAAAATTGTTAACGTTTTAGTTTCAAGTTAGTTTGTGTATCCGAATGTAGGTATCCAATATGGACATACTTAACTATGATTTTATGATTTCGGATCTATCTTTGAGTACAAGAGTCAACCGATGTCCATGGGTGACAGGTAGGGTTACCAACCCTCCCGTATTACCCGGGAGACTCCGGTAATAATGGTTAACCTCCCGACCTCCCGGAGAGCAATAATTTCACCGGTATGGAGCAGGGAAAGAAATCGAATAAGTATTTCTAAAAGTAGAGTTACAAGTACTATCAAACTTGGATTTTTCATATGGAAACTTTTATGATTTTGTGGTGAAAAACTGACGAATATAAGATCCTACTCAAAAACAAAATAAATATAAATTTAAAAATTAATTAACGACTCTTTTGTAGGGCCTTTCGAGAGTTGGCAACCCTAGCGATTAGGGATGTGGAAGCTTGTTTAATTCATCCATTCTTTCACTTTATAAGTAAGCAATAATTAACTTCCAGAGAGCAAACTCCGCGTCCGCTGGTACAAGAACAATGTCCTGCTTGGAGACAGTCGTGACCCTCACCGTCTATTACCACCGAGGACGAGGATGCACGCCAACTACAGCCTGCAGATAGATGACCTGGCTTCTGAAGATACTGCTGACTATACTTGCGAGGTACGGAGACATGCTAGCCCAGTTGTCGGCAAAGTCCAGAGCCGTATGTGGCTCTTCGGCTCATTAACTGCGGCTCTGTAACAAATTTTGACGGAAGCAGCAATATTTTCATTAAAAAAAAAATTAACTAAACAAACAGGTTTGCAAAGACTACTATGAATATACTGACAGGTTTAGCATCCAATATTTTTTTAATTGTAATTATATGGCTTTTTGGCTAAAAAGTTAGCCGACCCACTGGGTTAGCTATAGATGGACTGCTTCAAGTCGGCGCTGGTACATTCAAGCAGTTGCGTACTATCCGACCATCATACATGAGTTGCTTAATGCAATCCGTTTATACAAACTCATACTGCCGGCAGCAAATTCTTAAAGTAGGTACCTTGTCTGTTTAGGGCTGGCCTTAGGGTTGCTTACGACTAAATTCCTGGAGAAAAATTTAACATTCCTACTTATCACAGACATTCGGCTCAAATCATGATTTTTCTTCGGAGACTTATAAAAATGTGCAATAGAATAACATAGTTTTAGGATTTCGTTGTAAATACCATCTGTAACATACTTTGATTTTTTTTTAATTTCATCTCCTTGTACCTAACATATTAAACATTTTTTTATGAGAATATTGTTATCGTAAGTGTCAACCCTAACTCCAATTGCGAAACGTTTACGCCGATGCGGCGCGGCGGTATATAGTGTGCGCAAATAACAATTAATTGGAGTTTTGAGTCGCCGGCGCCGCCCTTCGATCTTAACTAACGGATAATTTGTAGCTAGGGAAGAGAACGGAAATATCGATAACTATTTGCTATGTATTAGGTACGTATATTTATGTATGATTCAGAATGATTACCAATTATGCCCAGTCACGGTGTACCTAATTAATATTGTTAAAAATTACATAAAAAATATAATTCAAAATAAAATGTAATTTTTTTTTAATTGACGTTTGTTTTCTCTGCTTCCTCTGAGTAATTAAAATAATATATTTTTCTGATACCAAATGCCGACAAACTACTTAAAAAACGTAAAAATAAATACCTAAAAAAAATGACAAAACTGAATTACTTCAAAATTACCTATATTCAATTTTCATCTCCTTGATAACATTAAAATAGAAAATACAAAATATCGATATTTTGATCACCGTGAACAACAACAACAACACTATTTGCTCAGGATCTTTTTTAAGCTTAGTGATGTGAGCTATTATGCAATTAAACAATTTGTACAACTCTTTTATTACGAAACATATACTTCTGTAAGCTATAAAATGGAACAATGTAGTAAAACCTATTACTATACTACATGTAGTACTACAATTGTATAGTTAGTACCTACATAGATTGGTTAGTATCTAAGAGGTACCTAACCTTAATCAGGTTGTATCTTAATATGGGAATTATTTTGCTGACGTAATTTTGAGCTTGTTATCATCGGGAAAGTGCATAAAATAATGTCTTATTCAGAGGAAGTGTAGAGGAAGTCGGTAGTTAGCGTGCGTCATTCAGTTAAGAGAAATTAACGAGCAGTTATCGACAGTAATAACGCAGGACTTTCATCGTCCTTATTGTTAACCGATGAGAAAGGAAAGAGCATTTAGTGAAAGATACACATACCATCCTTAGTAGCGGTTATTGTGCCTATAGAAGTACCTAGTTAGAATTTTCCTATTGGTTGGAATATCAGTTCAGACGCGATATATGTAGACCACAGACTAACTATATAGACGCAGTCTTCGGAACAAAAAATCGTAGTAAAAAAACATAATGTTAATAACAAATGATAACTTGTCCCGGTACATTGCTCGGCAGACCGTGCTTGGTGACATACGTCAGATCGTAAAAAAATAAAAAAAATTACCTACCTCACTTTTTTGTTCTGAACACTGAGTCTATTATAAAGTGATATATAAAGTGATATATTTTCCCTTTGAAAAATAATGATTTTAAAGGGGGTTTGATTAGGTTATGATTCCGCTAACCAAGGTTATATATTTTATAACTAGAATTAGTAAAATCTCGAGATCAACATACCTTACATGACTATTCTTTTTTAGGTAGTCCGCAATGAGCCGTGGGGTCCTATACGACAAACTCATTCCATACAAGTACAGTGTAAGTATTAAAATTAACTACTGTCGTCAACGAAAATAATCCATTATCCAATAACACAAAAGTTATCATGAGCTTTTGCACCTTGCAGTCAATAATTTTGGTACTTGTATATTAAAAAAATCCTAAGTAATACTAATTTATAGAAGAAAATTAGTTACCTACAACTAAATATTACGTTGTATAAGATTTTCTAATGTCCTAAGAACGCTATGACTTGAGCCAGGCTTGATTTAAATCCCAAAAAATGTTTTAGTTTCCCCGACAGTCAGAACTATACCTGACGATGGATTCTTGGAGGTGAAGAAAGGAGAGTACGTCGACATTGGCTGCGAGACCACGGGCAGACCAGATCCAATTGTTGATTGGAGGAAAAATGTTAGTACCTATTTTACTTTTTACACGTTTCCTTCCTTGTACAAGTACATATCGATACTTGATTAGAATTTTAATATGTAGATAGATAGGTAGTACTGGCACTTTTAGTATCTTTTTTTGTGTTCGAGTTTAGGTATTTGTAATATTTTTTGGCTGTAGAAGGCTATCTTAAACTCAAACCAACTCGCTCTGCTTGCTATGTGTCCTGCCAAATAACACATGAGGTTATGGTGACAGGGCCATCCTACCTACTGTATTTTGCTGGACTATGTACCAACCGTAATCCTAATGGATGGTTCTCGGATATGCGTGAAATGTTTCTTACTTAGAAAGAAACAAACGTTTATTTCGCCATGGTAATGAAAAAACAATACTTAGGTACAAGAAAAAAAAACAATTCACAATTTTATTTTAAACTAAAAATATTTATTAATATTCTCAAGAACTTGAACACTTGAAAAAGTATTGTTCTCTTTCCAATCGACTTAACTTTAATTAAAACAAATTATTTGTAGGGTGAACCCATGAAGTTGGTAGAGCACAGGTCACGGATTAGATTCAGGGCCGAGCACCGCTCGTTGGGAGGGGTGTACGAGTGCATCGTCAACAACGGCATTGGTGACCCCGTCAAAGCCGCCATTACAGTAGTCATACATGGTAAGTTAATGCTGAAATACATACAGAATATTCGGTGACATCTTCTAAATACTATAAGCTTCCAATATTTATTTTAATATATTTTGTAGAGATCATAATTCATGACTATGACTATAAGATTCCGAATAACTGTCAGAGAAAAAACTCATTAATACAGGCTGGTAAAGTATAGTTTACCAACAGCTTTTCACACATTTTATTTATTACTCTTCAACTTAATTAGGCTGTAGCGTTCAGTTGATACCTCCTTTTTCCTATCATGATTCATTATTATTTTGTCTTGTCAACTACACATAGTAGCAAGTATGTATAATCTATTATGAAATCTTGTTTACAATACACTGGGATGTTTCTAGATGCCCCAGTAGTGTCGACGGATCGTAGTTTCGTCCACACGGCCGTGGGTCTGCGCGCGGCGTTGGCTGCCAAACTAGAGTTCTCTGTTCCCCCCGCAAGAACCGCGTGGTATCGAGATGGAAGACCTGTTAAGACTGATGATAGGTAACAAACTATGTTTTAATAAGTAGAAGTAACTCTAGTATTTTCCTTTAACAATTGGGTGCCTAATATGGTGCTAAGTAGATACCACTTTTGTTAGAACTCTTATTTGTAGTTTGTTTCCTGATGAAATATATAGGTCACTAGATAGACAGCAAGATATGTGAGGTATACTAGGGCACTCTAACACGATCAGAAAACAATTGCTTATATTTTATTTCATTTCAGGATAGTAATGATGGCACAGGACAATATTCATCAGTTGATATTCCGTAATGTACGCAAGTCAGACCTCGGGAATTACACATTCAGAGCTGAAAACAAGCTTGGAATGGCTGACGTCTCCTTTAAACTGACTGGTAAATTGGTTTGTTATAAAACTTGATATTTACCATCCAAATATTGATTGTACTGCAAGTCCCTTGTTGGGCGCCAGTTTTAACATCTTTGCTGATACTTTTTATTGCAATATAGGAAAAATTCCACCTAGTTAATATGATGCATATAAAATTCATATGTTTTCAAAATATTACTACTTGATATATATTTCAGGTATACCTAACATTGCATCATTCAAAGTAGATGCTGTGTTAAACAAAGCAACCGCTACAAGCTTCAATCTAATATGGGAAGTCGATTCCTACTCCAAAATCATCGGTAAATATTTTAATTGTTATAATAGATTATCCTATATCAAGTTAATAAAAGATGGATTGGTAATAATTTATTTTCGTTTTGATATTAGGTTAGTTTAAGGCAGCGGTGGGATTTTTTTTTATCATTAACTGATAATTTCAGAATATAATCTGTGGTTACGTCCTTACTATGGTCGGCTGTCTACGGTCGAACCAGATGCATTCACGACCGAGGCGCCAGCGAATTTGTGGAGCAAAATTGTTGTGCCCGGGGACTCTAGTGATGGTAATTATTCTTATCCAAATTTTATTGAGATTTAGATGTTTATAGTACCGAAAATATTAATAATTTTATGAAATAATTATTTCCAGGGCCTATACATAGTGCCACGTATACTGTGAGAGGCCTCACACCATCGACTGTCTACGAAGCAATTGTTACGTCTAGAAATAGGTGTGTTCCATATTTAATATTTTTATAGATTTTTTAATTGTTTTTTTTTTATTGACACACTTATTTCTTTTTAAGTTTCGGTTGGAGCAAACCTTCGGCAGTTCTGCATTTTGCTACCGAGCCTGGAGGTATGTAAAATTAAAAAAATAATATACCTAGTTCACAACTTCGACCTATTTTGCAGCTAATTAATATCTTCAATTATTGTTATATTATATTTGACTGTTAGTTGTGCTTCCAAAATTCAGGTTTAATTATTTCAGTCGGCAGAACCTTACCGTCCACTTCAGACTACACAGAATTTACACCAAACTTCGAAGACCCAGAACCGGAAGTTGTCCACAACATAACGCAAGCGCAAATATTTCATCTGTCAAACGGTGCGCGGGAAACGCCATGTTTGTTTTTGGCGATTTTAATGTTTTTAATTTGTGTGTGGTTATAAACTTGTATCACGACAATGTTTTTGTTTATCTATAAATTGATCTCTGTTACTTGTGTTAGATCTTCACCCTGTTTTGAATAAGCTTGTTCGTAATTATTTCGCAATTAAAATGTCAATTGGAGCAATAACAGTTTTTAAACTAAACTGTCTGATTTACGTAAGTACAGGTATTATTTGTATGAATACTTTTATGATATAGTTTAATGTAATAGAGTAATGAATGATGTAGGTAGTAATTTAAATAAAATTATTATTTAATGCTTAGGTATTAGTGTAAACTTTGAATTTAGATTTGTAATGTAAATAACATTGTCGGATTAAATTATTATCATTGTTAGCAGTTTCGGTTGGTACGGTTTTGTATTAATTGCATTTAATGTAAATAAGCTTTGAAATCATATTTCATATTTATTTTATAATGTTTTAAGTGTAAAATTTTTTTTTATTAATTTGAAGCTAATAAATGTAAGAACAGTTTATGATATGAATTTTACTTATTTTTTATTTTATGATTTTGTCCGTATTAGAAAGGTTACTTAAATAATAAAAATCCTTTAAAACAGGTCATAAACAACAAAGTTCTGGCTAAACAATATAGTAAAAGAATTCATTTGAATAAAGGGAGTCTGTTTTGGTGAGTTAAAAAATAACAGTTTAACTTCATAACATTTATTTACACAACTTAAAATTATTTTAGGATAAAATTGGCTAGTTGCTATACAATTTATTCACTAAATAACTACATAATTAGGACTGAGATTTATTTATTTTAACATGAAAGATCATAAAGTATGATTAATAAGTATATTTTTATTTACATAGCAGCAAATTATCTACAGTCTTTACAAAAAAGGAAGTTATCTACAAAAAAGAATAAAATTGTTTTCTTTATTACACACTTTCTCCTATATTATAGGTGATATAATGTTATATTTTAGTTTAATATCACTTTGGGTTATTTTAGTAACAGAAAAAATCTACACATACAAATATTTCAAAGAAATATCACATACAAACAAACAACCACGACCAAAACACCTTCTGATTTTCACCCTAACTGGGATCTAACCTGGTACTTTATACAGGCAAAGTCACTAGACCATGAGATCATTAACAATTGAAACAATTTTGTTTGCAAAATCTTAAAAAAAGTACATGCTACTGTACTAGAGTTCTTGCCTAATGTGTAAACAGTGTAGTGATGTGACTCGATTCAAAATTCATTCGAGTAACTCGAGTAATCAGGTAAAAACTCACAGTTGATTGAAAAAGTATTTACTAAAACGAGTCATTTATTTTGGATTCTTGAGTGAAATTAGAAAATCACTCATCTTGACTCGAGTGTTATAATCGATCTCGAGTTACACGATCAATTCTGTGTAACATAATTATAATCGATTCCAATGTTATCGCTTACAAGCGATGTTTATTTATTCTCATTGGTTGATCGCGAGCCATCCATTATTTCCATCTGCGAGTTGTATCTGCACCAAACGAATAGAAGTGCCCGCGCCGTCTGCTGCCACCAACTAAACAAACGTGAAAATCATGTATATATAATATACAAATCAATTGATGTCCGTCAGTGTCATCAAAGCTTGATAACGGTTAGACTGATTTGGCTAATTTTGGTTTAAAATATTCGTAAAATAAATGTATAAATATTTTGAGGACAGTGGTAAATTGATTAGGAATTACGAATTTGATAACGTGGCATGGACAACACTAATAGTTCCAGAAATCGAATCGGGAGATGACAATTTTAAATAAATATTATTAGCGCCGGATAAGCGCATTTATTTTTCTACCCTCAAAATTTTTTGTATATCGGTTGCACGCCGACTGTCAAGTCAGTCTGAACATGGCTACCGGGCAAACCGCATGCTCTTTGAGCCCATCCGCGCCGCTGACAATCCACCATTGTGGAATTTTCCACCGCTTTAGTTTATCATCTTAGTTATCATACAGTCCACTATATATCTATCATATCGGCATCTAGTATATCGAAAGGTCGTGTCGTGTCTGTGTGTGTGTGTGTGTGTGTGTGTGTGTGTGTGTGTGTTGTGTACTGTGTCTGGTTTGCACGAGCCGCCAAGCAGGGAAGTAAGTCGCGTGAAGAATACTAACATCCCCTCAGCCAGCTTAAAGGTAAGTCTATAGTCTAGTATACGCCCACACACGAAACCCGCTCCGGTTAGCGTTCGGTACTATTGCTGTGCTGACGCGTCAACAAATATAAATAATAGAATAAGCAGAACCTATGTACGATATATCCTGTAACACAGTATCTTTTAAAATGTAATCGTGTAGGTACCTACATAAAATATTAAATAAATAAAATAAATAATGCGGAATAAAACAGGATTACATAAGACAAGGCTAGGTTACGCTGAAAGCTAAAAGTGGTGTGTATTTGCAATTTATATTAATAATTTCGTCAAGGGGTACGGTAGACCCGATCAAAACCTTATACGAATAACAAAACATAAAAAAATATTCATTTCGAATCGACAACATATATCCACAAAATTCGGATTATGGAGTATTTCGTTAAATTTTTATGGCACTGACAAAAAAATCGCTTTCGCCATCTTGGTCAGTTAATAAATGTTCCGTTTCACATATAAATACAATGATCTGTCACGAAACTTATGTGACAGACGAAATTTCACGCGAGCGAAGCCGCGGGCAACAGCTAGTAGTATTATATCTACCTGCACTTGTTCCAACTGGTCCGCAGTGATAGCTTCCAATACGGCTGCGGCGCCGTCCGACTTGAAACTAGTTTCCGGAGTTTCTATAAAGATAACATTTTATTCAAATATTAGGTATACTAGTAAAATGTTTATTAACAGTTAAATAATAATATGCATTGTTGATACCATGTTTATTTTTCGTAGTGTTTTGACTTTATAAAAATTGTTTATTTCGATGTAATAAAGAAATGTCTGCAGTACAAAAAAAAGTCTCAGGTAAATAAATAGTCTAGTAAATCTAATCCATCATATATGATATTCCTAACGCTGATAGAATTTTTGAAGTCTCAAAAACAATACTCACGTAATGTAAGCAAGGCCGAATCATTGTTGTCCTTTACAACATTTATCGATTTACCTACAAAAAAAAATCTTTTAAAATACTAGTGTACGTGTAACCTAACATGTTTCATGAACCGTATGTTTATAACAATAGAGTCCAAAATTGCATGACAGTGATAATTTACAGATTTTACTACAACATAAATCTTTTACCATCTTGGAATATTATCTTGTCTTCGGTTATAAATAATTTCGGCGCACTGTCTGCGTCGGTTGTAACTGAAAATAACAAATAATAACAAACATTAACATTTTTTTTATTAGTTACAAATTTTATTCGATTAACACGATGACTAATTTAATTAATTTTGATTTAATTGGCGTAGTAAAATTACGTGAAAATTAAATGTCTATATAATGATTAATTTTCTCTTCTATTTTTAATTGAAATATTATACAACTTACCAATATGTTTACCATCTTCTGTATGTAGCTGTAACTCCTCCGCCGCCTCGTATATCTAAAAAGATACAATATTATTATTATTTATTTAATTATTTTTATTTCTTTTTTGCATATGGCAACTTTTTTCCTATCAAATATCGTTGAGTTAATATTGAAAATTTAACTTTAGGGAGCACATTATAAAGCTCATATTTAGATGCTTAAGTATTAGTTCGTGTGGAGTTATTATCACGAAAGTAGTTATTTTCATAATACAGATTATATTTATTTTATAAATAAACACACAAACTAACCGCTTCCGAAAATTGATTTGTTTTATCCGTGATCTCTTCCACGAACACTGGCTGGAGGGGACCCTGAATTAAATTAATAATAATTATTAAGATAGTTATTTAAAGAAAAACAAAAACAAATCTATCAGGAGAAATGTTTCTTCGGAGTATTAGAAAAAAATGTTTTTTGAAAATAATTCAAAACTAAAATCTATGAATGTAGAAACTCCGAAATACATTATAAATCATTGGTCAATGGTGATTTATGAATTTCTTGACAATTTACCAAAAACTAGTAAAGTTTAGAATAATACTTACATTCTTCGGTCCTTTCACCATTCTCGGTTGATTCACAACTATCGACTCCGCTAAATGACCCTGCAATGAGGAATTAATGGTATTAGGTGCATTAGAATAATACAACATTAAAATACGTATACATATTATTATATCCAGTGCCGTCTTAAGCATATTCCGCGCCGGGGTGCGGGTGATCAGCCCGCGCCCCTGTTGTTGCAAAAAAAACGCAATATAATTGCAATCTTCCATTTATTAATTTCTCAAAACTCTGTAATTTACAAATAAAAAAATCGCAAATAATCTAAATGTAATTTATAATCACAATAATGCTCGCGCAGTTAAAGGGAAAGTTGGGCGTTCCCTTAGGTATTTGCGACTCTTATTAACACTATTTTTGGACTCTTCGGTAGGATAAGCAAAAGAAAAATATTTCTTTTCGACGTTTATAT
>LGAG01000412.1:921438-937043 GCA_001278395.1 Lerema accius | reverse complement strand
CTCACCAGTGTGTATCCGCATATGATCCCGCAGTTCCGCACGGCGTGCGAAAGCCTTTCCGCAGTCCGCACACACGAACGGTTTGTTCCCGGAATGGACCACCCCGTGTACTTCTAAATTGTGTTGAGACGCGAATGCCTTTCCTGGAACAATAATGTTACAAATATTCTCAAACACATCGCAAGTGTTACAAATGTTTCCAATATAAAGCCAAACGTTACAAATGACCCATAATTCACTGCTAGTGTTACAAATGTTCCCAAATTCACCGCAAGTGTAACAAATGTTCCCAACTTCAACTCAAGTGTTACAAATGTTCCCAACTTAACCTCAAGTGTAAAAAATTTTCCCAAACTCACCACAAGTGTTACAGATGAAGTCTTTGACTCCGGAGTGTGTCTTCTCATGCTGGTTGAGGTTCTGTTGCGTCAGGAATGACTTCCCGCATTGCTTGCATTTGAACGGCCGCGCTCGGTCCTTAGAACAATTAGAATTAAACCTTATTACATGCGTTTAGGAACTAAAATCGGACTTAGTAAAAAAGGACTTATATTTTTAAGTGCGCTAACAATGACATTTTTACCATTTTCCCGTACTTGCTTACTTTTGCAAATAAATGTTTATATTGCAAGTGCATAATAACACTGAATATGACGTCATCACTCATTCCAGAATTATTAAAATTAGATTAATTAACGACTCACCATATGTATCTTAAGATGCGACTGATGTGTATACTTCGAGGCAAAGGATTTATTGCATACATTACAGCTGTAGGGCTTCGCCCCATTATGCTGGTTCATATGCTCCGACAATAGAGTCCGAGAACTGTAATAAAATAACAATTGCAAGGTACTGGGGTGCATAACAACAGCGGGGTGTATAGCAACAGGGTCTTTCTTCTTGCGCTTATCAAAACATAGATATATATATGATTAAACTTAAATTCAAAATTTAGATTAGGAATCTATTATTTATTTACGGATTAAGTTGTTATACACCCTGAATTCAATTGGATTCAAATTAAATTGACTACATATTTTTATTACAATAAATACAGTAGTATATATTTACCTATACTTTTTATGACATAAGTTACATTCGTGCGTTTTGGTCCTGTCCAGCTGTAAAACCTCACTAGGCTTTATACCGTGCGATTCTGAAAATTATAAAAAATATAATGACATGGTTGCATTTTTAATATGCCAAAAAATCTAGGGTAAACTTTGTTACTTAGCACCTCTTAAGCAGAAATGAAAAAAAAACCCTCAAAAACGTTAAATTCCTTTCATAGGAAAACTTGTCTACGGAATTTTGATCACAGAATTTCTTTGACTCTGGCTACTAACCGAGATGGGTGATATATTCGTCCCGCTTTCTCACGACGACCCCGCATCGGCCGCAGATGAAGACTCTCGCGCCGTGCTCACGTTTCAGATGCTGCATCGTTGCCTCCGCCTCGCCCGCGAACGACGCTGATACAACAAAGTGATCAAGTGTCGAACGCTAATACTCATCAAGTGCATATTTCCAATTATAATAAGTATGGCCTTACCCTTCTTTTCATTATTTTCACAGAGTAAACATTTGAATTGGCCATTCTCCATCCGTTTTACCATCTGCAAGAAAATTTATGAAAGTATAAAGTAATAGTCTTTTTAATCTTTCAAAATATCTAATTATTGTTATAGGAAATGGGGTTAATAGAAACAACGTAAAAGTACAGAAGTTTGCGACCAAATTTTTTCAGTTTATAAATCTGGTGCACCTGTGCGTTGTAGGATCTATTTGTGAATGTGATTATTTTTTCTTTTTAATTGAAAGAAAATTGTTTCTTCACGTAACTGTTTCATTCACCTCATAAATTTTTCATATTAATATTGTTGATAATATTACCGAGTTCAGAGCAGGTTGGAGGTCAATACTGGTCACTGTATCGTCAGATTTCGTACTCTGAACTGATTCCACCCTATACATCTCACCAGATTCCACTTTGATGAAAGCACCGCCTGAAATAACATTTTATTCTTAATATTAGTATACAAAACTGTAAAAATAATAATATTCCAGTATAGGTTTGATTGATATTGTAATTATATCTTAGAAAGGATGAGGTTGCACTATGGGTGAATTAGCAATAGACGGATAAAGATATAAATATGTAGATTAACAACAATACCTTGCTCTCGGGCAGCTGCAATAATTGCGTTGGCTGTTTCTTCGTCTCCAGAAACTTGTAGTTCTATTTGCGACTCCTCATTTGAATCTGTTATACATAAACGACATTTATTTGTAGTTAAACACTTATAACCTCAATCTACTTAGTACAGATTTCACCAAAAGCGTCGCTATTCGAGAGTAACTATTTCAAGGCCTACACTATTTGCTACAATCGAGTTTATCATATTATTGTAGATTAGTATTTCTGTGATTTCATACCTTGACTATCAGCATTGTCGTTATCACATTCCTGCGAGTCTTCAGGCACCACTAACGATATCTCGCTGTCACCATACAGAAACTTCTGCCCCGATACTAGCCTTATTATTGAACCATTTTCACCATCCATTACGATAGTTGCTGCCAAAAAAAAATGTTAGTTTTTTCGTTACGTTTTGACAATGACTACCTATATAAATACCAACATAAGGGTACGACCTTACAAATTTGCACTCAGCATAATTTCAGCTACAGCTTAATGCAAGTTATGCAACATAGTTCATGCAATACTTTAAAAAAAAAATTATATACATCGATAAATTAATACATACGGCCATCATCATCATCTCTATCATTAAGTATCTCCAGCTTGCCGACAATATACTTGTTCTCAATGTCACCATCATTCGTATCCTCATTGGATGTCAGACCAGGAAGTAGATTATCGAGAAAATCTTTAGATTTATCCGAGTCATTCTGCAATACATGTATAATTTATTTAGAAGTTACTTAGCTTTGTTATGAATAGTTGTGGTGTTTGTAGGGGTGAATAGAAATACGGCTTAAGTCAATGTTAAAATAACGAGTGATTTTAATGAATAGTTGGGGTGATTAGAAACAAAGCTCATTGGTTAAATGATTAATGATACGATTATATTTACCAATTTACAAAGCTTTACCTGATCAGAATCCTTGTCAAAAGATTTTTCTTTGCTATTATTAACTGCCACAGCTAAGGAACAATCTGAAAATACAATCGTACGCAAATTAATTACGAATTTATGCGGCCATAAATTGCGATGAATCACTATAAATGCGTGATTAAATTTAATTATTATTTCGCTGACGAAATTTTTTATCAGCAATAAACTTTTTCACAAACCTAGCTTATTTTTTTATAGCCTAGCCTATTTTTTTTCAGCAAGCATAAATACAATTACCTTCATCTATTTCCATTGGTTGTTCATCATTATTCTCCGTATCACTATTCTCTTTAATTTCTTTCTTTAGATTCATTTCAAGCTCAACCAATTCATTCACATCGACCTTATTAAATACCGCCGAAGATAGAAAATCCTTTGGCAATGACTTCACATTGAAGCTTAGTATGGAACTATTAGTTTTAGCTGAAGATATGTTGGGAGTTGAATAACTTAACGACGATATGTTTATTGGTTGCTCGATTGTTTGAAGTAATGCATTCGTGTCAATATTTAATTCCGCCGTTGCGTTAGTATCATTTTCAGGTTTTGGAGCTAAAATATAGTTTTCTGAATTATTAGAACTGTTTGATAATCTTATTTTATTTCCGATAGCGTTAGTTGTTTTGAAGCTCTGCGTCAGTACGGAGGAACCGACGGTCACTTTTAAGTTAAGCGTCGCTGTTGAAGAGGGTATGGTTACAATAGGCTGAAATAAAAAAAAAAACAAAATAATTATAATATTGAATACTGTACATATTATTTATGTATTCAAATTGGTTTATAATTAAAAGATCCTTCTTTTTTACAAAGACAGAAAATTTGAATTTCGCGGGAAAATTACAGGAAGCAGAAAAGTTACAACATACGAACTAAAACAGAGAAGCTTATCTGTCATTAGTGTCAGTGTCATTTGTCAATAATTCCTGCCATCACAGTCTCGTCGAAAATATGATGCACGTAACTTGTAATCAAAAATTCCAGAATACGTATTAATCAAACGTAAAAAATTAAGAACGTCACCTCACCTTATTAACAATATTTTTAGTATTCGTCAGCCATTTCCCAGGTCTCAAAACGAAATCTGCCGGAACCGGTTGCAGTTTGGAGGCTGGCAACACTAATTTCTTTTTTGGTTCTTGTTTTATTTCCGCTGGGTTTAAGGCGGGAACGTGAATTATCACAGGTTCGTTGTTATAAGTGTCGTAATTCAGATTGTGCCGCGGGAGAGTGGATTTAAAGTGTGATAGAAGCTCTAACTTTATTACTTGCATTCTGAAATTCATCATCATCACAAATTACTGTCGTACTTTTCGGGTTACTCGTCACTATAAAATGTAAATATAGTCATGTGCAGAACAACAGAATTTGGATCTTAAGAGGAGGTAATAAATACTCTTAGGTTTGATTATGTAGATTTGCAGTATGTGCAGAATTTCATACATTCTCTCATTTCTCAGTTGGCAATCCATTGTTGATGAATTGTACTTAATGATGATCATAGGCGACTACTAACCATTATAATGGATTATCTGCTTGTCTGTTTGTTAATTCCTTAAAAAATCATTTTCTGTACTAAATTGAACTTAGTGTTTATGTTCTGTACTGTTAAAATATTGCACCTACCTGATTTGTAAAGAATCATACTCTGTTACATACTTGTGGCACCTTTTACATATACTTTTTGAATGAACGATATCTTTGTTGATTGGTTTGGCTAATATTTCACTTAATACTTCTGTCATCTTTTTCCCTGATTGAAGAGTGGTCTAAAAACGGGTAAATATGTCATTTTATTTTCTATTCAAGAGAAGTAAAACTAATGCCTGGTAGGTAAAATACTTACAGCTTCTGTAAATAGGTTGAAGCCATTTCGAATCCCAATATTGTTAACATCACAAACAAAGCAAGTCTGATACATACTGAAAATAAAGACAATCTTATGGAAATATCGCAAAATATTGTAAAAAAATCATAAACCATAAGTAAAGTCCAATTTAGAATAGAGTAGGTTTTAGTTTAATGATAATACATAATGAAATCCTAAATAAAAAGAAAAGTGTAATTTGACATACATGTGAATATATAGTTAATAGTGAAAATCCTTCCGTTAAGTACAATAAAGTTTTATTAATTAATTAATTAATAGTTTTATCAATCTATTACCGTTAATTCCTTCTTAAAAACGGATATTGGTCACCAGTATTTGTTAGCTGTCTTGTCTAAATATAGATTTCTTCTGAGATATTTGGCAAGTTAGTGCTTATAATGTCCTAGTTTACATGTCTATATTATACAATTGTATTTAATTGCAAAAATGTTTTGTGTAGTGCTCATTGAACAGAATTGAATAATGATGTTCACAAATTAAAGTGAGACTAATTGGGATATTTACTGTCCTAACTTTGATGATAAATAGAAATTAATTTGTTTTTAATTTTAGTTTTATCCTAATATTTTCAATTATTAAATAGTACAATTAAAAAAAATAAGAAATGATAAACAATTTCATACTGAAAAAGGATCAATACATGAATCTTACGTAATTTGAAAGCTTACAAATACTTAAAGTTCTTATCAACATATTGGCTTTGTTTACATTCTTATCAAGGACCTATTATTTTAAATCTGTTGCCACCATAAGACAACAAAATATACTCTAATCGAATATTCAAATTAACCAAAAGAAGTAAAAATTGCTAACAATGGGTCGCCATTTTGATGCACATTTTTATTATAGAAATTAAAATATCATTTTCTTACACGATAAAATTAATTTACCTGCAAATTTTATATATTTATGCAGTTTTCCATTAGTTTTTGAAGGTTTTCAGAAACTGTTTTACAAATATGTTGTCAGCAATGATTCCACAACACAAGCAGCCACCATTACGTGTCGAAATTATCGGATAGTTACACTTTTTACTCGGTAGAGGCGCTGTACCATGTCAATTTGACATTACGAGGTTACCTGTCATAAGTGTCAGACGCTGACGAAATTATAAATTTTAGGAGCTCACACTTATCAAATCAGATTTATAAATATTGTTTTGTATTATGATGGGGTTACATAAATGCTTCATATTTATATGTCTGTGTTAATGATATTAAACACGAATATATACAAAAGTAAGTAATGAACGCGCTTTGAAACCATTGAAAGAAGATTGACCTACAGGCTTGCCATATTAAAAAATCTTATCCTATAAAGTGTCTTAGCTGTGGCAAGCACTAATTTATAACTTGTCTATGGGTCCAAATTCAACACAACAAGGCGGGATAATTAGAAAAATTTAAAAATGAAAAATATTCATGAGTCCCAGTAGGTATTTTAAGTAGTACAAACTCAGTTTTGTAGTTTTTATTTACTATCAATTTTTCTTTTCTTGTGTAATGCAGTTATGGAGCTAATAGTAAAATTTGCAAATGGGCAAAATAAAATTTCATATAAATCAAAAACATCATTTATTTCTATACAATGTACAATATTATTACTCTTTGCCTCACGAGTGCAGCATCCTAAGGTATACTTTATTACAACGAATTTACATTAAAACTAAGATAAACAATATACCATAGAACAATATTTATCTAACTATTTACAAACTTAACTCTTTGTCCTTTTTAATACTTTCATTTTATCTTCTGTACAAGTTTTAATCAACTAAGATTTGTTAATGTTAAAGTGCAACTAGCAGAAATGTCCATGTACTATGATATTAGATATTATAAACTGAGATAATTTTTATTATGCTTGCGTATTATGTGAAAATAGCCCAATACCTTTTATAAAGTTAATTGCGAAGTATTTGAGCAAATAAGATGGCACAATGAATTTCTTTTATATTTCAATATTCACTTTAATTTTTTTTGATTAACCAACATTAATTTACGCTGAAATTAATCTTACCTACTATAATATTGTAATTATGAAGGCACAACACTTACATTTTTTGCATTTCAAAGGTTCCTGTTATTATGCAAATACCATCTTGCAATAGGCTGCGTAAATACTACGCTGCAACGTTTATCTTTATTATTTATAATAATTGCACAGAATTCGTAACTTACTTACCATTTCACATATTAAGCATGAGTGATAAGTTTTTAATTTTGATGAAATGTATATCCTAATATTTACTAGTTAAATTTTAACCAGAAATTATTTGCGAGGTCTCACTGCATGTATATATATATATATATTTATAAAAAAATCACTCACTGAAGGTGTTTAGCTATATTATAGAGGTTATTAAAATATAAAACAGCAAACAAAATTTGGGTTATCGCATAGCCAACTGCGATGCATAGTGTAAAGACTACAATTAGGCGTTAAGTCCCTTGTAGCAGAAATATTTATTTTATATTTTCAAGACATTATTTTCGATAAAAGTTTCTCTTGAAGATATTTTAAACTTAGTAGTTTGATGTGGCGATATCTCAATAGGATGGTGGGTTCAGATTCAGAGGTGTGATGACATAAATATGATTGGTAGTGTTGAAATGAAAGAATATTTTGTTGTGTTGACATGTATTTAATGTTTACCATGTAACTACAAGTACCTAATACCAATGAAAGGCTAAGAAATAAGAAGATAACTAAGAAATAAATGTTACATTGTCTTATAAGTATGTAAAATGCCAGAGTGCAGTTTCGTTTCATTTGGTTCTGTTTACGAGTTTTCTGAACATGGTTTCGTGCTCATATGTAATGTGTTTATAAATTGTTTGTTTCACTGACATATACTATTTATATGAAAGTGTGACTTGTAAAGTCTGATACCGTTTACACAGCTCGTTGTTCTACTAGTTCTTAGCAGTTTATTAACACTCGTGAAGATTATAGTAGAAACTTTGTGCATCTAACCTCTTTTGAATTGTTTTTACTGTAGTCTTCTAGGAGTCAAAACTGCAGTCATGTGAGTGGAAACATGTACTTGTGTGGTTACTAGTTCAATACAATCGTTCCAACTATTGTTAAATTACACCAACCAAAATATTATTAACATATATTTTGTATGTACAATCAACACAATGTAAGCTATCACGACATCGACGCCCTAATGCTAAAACATTTATTATTTTTTATTTGAAAATATTTCTAGAGAAAAAGATATGCATCTATTTACCTGATAACAATGGTTTAATCAGCTATTTTAGAGGTCTATTTTCTTTTAATTTTGCATTGACTATAACACTGTTTACTCAATGTGATTTAGGGAAAATACGAGCTAGGAAATACGCATACCCGCGATTTCGAATATTTTATTTTGTTGTAGGAAATTAAATTTTTTGTAAAAAATAAATTCATATCATAAACAGTAATATAGACAAGCTACCACACTTCACACCATACGAACATCTATACTTACACGTTAAACGAAAATGTTTATGGTGTCGATTAACATTCACAATCTAATTCTAAGTAGTTTAGAATACAGTCGAACTACACACGAAATTGTCCAAGTAACAATATCTTTGTCACAACTAAATTTTATTGTTAAACAGCGAAGATTCCAAGTCACACAAAAATATCTATAAATTGCAAGAATAACTTTTTGTGTACTTCTAATATTAATGGAGACAGCACGAGCCCAATTACTTAGTTTGACCGCCGGAATATTTTTAGCATAAGAAAATTTTTTTAGAAAACTTTTACGGGTCATAAATTTTTCTTCTAATCGAATATAATTGACATTGCAATGACACTTACTACTAGCCTAAAGAGTGCTAAATCTATTTCTTATATTTAATATTTTTTGGTTCTTACGATAGAAAATGGCCAAAGGACTTTATAAACACAAATTATTGGAAATGCCTCTACATTTTTATGTTAAAGTTTCACGAAACACATGCAATGAAAACTGAAACATGCACACTCCAAGCATAGGCCTAAGATATAAAAATAAAAAGATAAAGAAAACCAAAATGTCTACCTTAAAACCAAGTATCTTTATTTCTTGTACAATTCACAACTGTCAAGTTTCAGTACAACCAATGTGTTGGTAATCTCACATATACCTCTCGGATTATACATTAAATTCATTAAACCTTCCAGTTAACGAACAAAAGGGTTTACAAAACTAAAACATCTACGTTTATTTCTTTTAAACATCACCACAAAATCAATTCATAAATCAATTACATCTAATTATAACCATTAAATAAATGGGAAAAATACGGTGCCACCTTCAAATAAAATACCATATGGTTATCGATTAGTCTTAAAGTCCATTGAAACAAAAAAAAAACAAAATTTACATCTAATGATTTTGAAAATGACACCGTGACAATGATACACAACTAATATCTATAAATTATATAAATGGGAATAATGCTTACACAGTATGTACCTAAAGAGCTATTTCCATAAAACAAAAAGCTTGTAAAATGCATACGCATTGCATAGAGCTACATCGCTCCACATACGAGAGAACATAACCAAGAAAAATAATATAGAAGAAATAAAAAAAAAGAAACGAAAATGGAAATGTCAAATGTGTTAAACATGAAAAATTTTGTTACTGTGTCTAATAATTATTATATTAAAAAACTAACTGTTAATGTCTTTATAGGAGTGATCTAGATCACAATAAATTGTTAATTAATAAAGGAATTATTTAACGTCGTTGCCATTGTGCAAAATTAACCCGCAGTCAGAGTGCGCCATTACACTTTATCGGTAACTAACCAATATTGCTATTTGCTATGCGTAAATTGGAGTAAACTTTTTACTAACAATGGCAATCCAAGTCCCCCCCCTCCCCACTCTCGTGCTGGTGTGCCTGTATGTGTGTGTGTTGCCTCCGTCTTGATATGTGTGAGTGTGTGTGCGCCGCTGGATCGCCGTTAGCTAGAAGCAAATACGTTCAAAATGTGAGTTCGTATGTACCGACCTCGCCAGCTAGCCGAAAAATGTGTTTTTGAGGTTATAGTGACTCATCAGTTTTTTTTGTTCACGTGAAGTTACCTTAAATATATTTTAGCACTATATCCAAACTAATCAATTTAAAAAAAAATTGTTAAAAATCCGTAACTAAACTGAATCTTTAATTTCGAAATCTAAAAAAAATTCAAAACAATTATAGCCCGCAAAAAAATATTTTTCGGCTAGATGGCATATATTGTTGTAAGTTTAATTAACGTCAAAAATATATAAAGATAATACTTTGTAACTAGCATAAAACTGAAAATTATGGCAAGAAAACTAAGAAATCTAGGAAAGTAAAAAAAAACTAAAAGTATAGACGAAAATATACTGTACAATAGAATGCTCGTTCGCGAGTTTGTGAAAAGACATGTACTTATAGTGTTCAATTACGATAACTTTTTAATTGTATATAATTCTTTAATACATCTTATTTGTCACTGTGATATGTAGTTTGCTACTTAGAAGCATTTAATCTAATATCGTCATACGCACACATGTACAGACAAAAAATAGAAAATGAAATATACGAATTGACTTCATTTTTTTTTGTATAACTTTTTTAAGATGGTAAAAATATTCTACTATATTAACGATCATTTAAAGAGTTCCAACGATTTTGGCTGACGGTCAGGGTTACCTACAATCCTTTAGTACACAAATCACACACTGATCATAATATACCTTACACAATATACCCCACTGGATGGATACACGTAAAATCGTCATAGTATTAGCGAGATCGAAAGCCATAGTAGAACATTTTTACCAAAATTGAGACGGTTGTTCAAAAACGTTTGAAACTGTACAGTCGTGCACAAAAATTTGTTATTACAACTGAAATTTATAAAGATTGTTTAAGTACAATTTCCGCTTTAGTCGTCAAACAGATGTATGTGCACGACTGTATTTAAAATGTATTTTATATAAATACGGTACACAATCTTATACTAACAGGCTTCTACAGAACGGTTTAAGAATTGACTTATTCATCCGTTTCAATTGTTACGGGGTTAGTCACAAAGATATGTCGATAAATTTTCTTAATAAATCACCCTCATACCCCGTATCTATAGTCTAGGTTCTAGAAAGCTCTTGAAGTTTAGCTCTAGAAGTTTAGTATAAATTAATTTAAAAGAAAATTGACATAGTAGTTTACCAAAAATTTTATAAAATTGACATAAGGCCCGTTTCTGACTATAGATACCGGTATGTATCTCCCAAATATCGTGTGGAACGTTTGAAAAATTTGAGACCATCCAACGAGTGCGATAAAAATTCACATCCTTATATTAACAAAGTTATTTATCTTTTTTTTTCATTCATATTCTTATGACACTCGAGTACTTGAAAACATTTTACAACAGTTTGCAGCAAATCATAATGCATAATGGCTTCAATATGTACATACGTCTTTTTTCAATTTATCTAAATATTTATTTATTATTAATCTAATAATTTTAATAAACTTTGGCTTATTATTTGGCTTAGACGAGATTAAATTAAAAAGAGACAGGGAAAAATAAAAAATAAAAATTGAAGTCAAATGCTCTAGTGTCAGTTAATATAATAAGAAATGTAATTTAGGAAAGGTTCTTGTACAGTTTATATAAGAATATAAATATACATATTTCGTTAAAATAACGAAGAAAGGTATATATAATATAATATAAAAGGTCCCATCTATATTTTTGCTTGTTAAAATTCATTTAAAAATCGCTTGTTCTCTGTACTTTAACGAATGAAACGAAATATTTAAAATCTTCAATTTCATTACAACTATATAATAGCGCTAACAATTATCTGTAAAAAGTTCAAAGCGTAGTTTAATTCAAGAGTTACTCCACAAGCAAATATAAAGATGTATTTTCTCTATGGTCCCTACTGTAAAACTGCTTAAAATATAGACAATCTTTATTTTTTTTAAAAGGGCTAATTTAAATAGATGTCGAAGGTAGTAAACTTTCAGTCCAAAAAGTTTCGGCAACAAACAATAGTATAGATAGAATTTGTAATTAATTAATGAAACAAGAGGAAGTCATAAACTTTATTGTGAAAAAATAATTTATAACTTTTTAAATTGCAATTCAAGCACCTACGGTGGCAGACTGTCAGGTAACCTATGCCGTTTAAAAAAATAAACGTTAGGCCGGTGACTAATCTACATTACTATAAAGTTCGAATGATTTCAAAATTATATTATATTTATAATTAATAACATCAATAAAATACAATCGCACCTAAAAGTATTTATTTATATTCATTTGTGCACAAAACCAGCAATATTTTTTTCTTACAACTTTACAATCTACTTAAAAATTTACAATTATAATTGAGAACAAATCAAATTCGACAACTATTCCATTTAAATCTATCATCGACAACTTAGTAATAATCGACGAGCTGGTAACATTATTTACTCTTTGGCTTAAATTTTAAAATCGCACGTAAATGGCAACACCGAAAAACTACATCGGTGTTCTCATAAGGGCGATGACAAGCTTGCTACATCTGTAGAGAAATTTGTCGATAAATCGGTTGAAAAAAGTTATTTTTTTTAATTCTTGATCATGACCCAAAATTTGATTAGCAGAAAAAAATTTAATCTAAATTCTGTTATTCTTACTACTGTCTTATTGCTAAACACTTAACATTAACAAAAATCAATTGCATTGTTAGAATTTTTTTTTTAAATAAAATAACCTTCCATGTTCAAACGAATTAAATGTTCATTCTAAAATCATTTCCAAGCGATTCACCAACAAACTTTCAGCGCCAAAAAGGCTCATACAACATCGACGCCCATCCAAAACAATACAACGAATCAACAACCAAAATACAAAAAAAAAATCCACCACTTCCGGACTCGACTTAACATTTTTGGTCCGTTCGTCGTCCACGAGAAAAAAAAAACACAATTTACATACAATACAATACAATACGATACAATACATGTCTTTTATTTGAAACACTTTGCGTTATTGCATTGTACGAGTACATAATAACGTTCCGATCCAATTCAATTCAAAGTCCGTTCGATCAACTTGCTCACACCGAGATATATTACAATGTATTTTTTATATTTAGTATTTATATATTAATATATAAATTGTCTTACTAGTACATGTCGTGTTCTAGACCGTTGTTCTGACCCTGTCTGTTCTGTTCTGGACTCTTGTTGGACTGCTGGCCCTTCCCCTGGCCGATCTGTCGCGACGATGAGAAGCATAGCTTCATCACGAATGGGAATTTTGCGCCTGGAATATAGGAATTTTATTCATAATTTTTTTATATCTTTACTGTACATCCACATAAATATTTATATAGGAAAACGAATAGGTAAATACAATAGGGGGTATTTTTGGTCAATTTTGGGACTTTTGAGTTATTGTACGTCATGTTGATAATTTATAAGGAGGTGCCCGTGGAAAACTTAATTGGCTCCATGGTTACTATATAATAATATTATTATATACAGCTTGTTCTGTTCATTAAGTGGCTTAGTCTCTAGTCCTATCGAGTTCAATTTAACTTAGTAGTAGTACAAATTTTTTATGAATTTTCGAAAACCACTACTACCTTTCGTAGTTGTAAAATTCATAAGATTTTATTATTTGCATTCAAGCCTATATGTTATCATGTTATACAAAAGTTAAGTAAAATATACATACCTGGATGCTGTATGGTCGCGTGGTTGCACGCCATGATAGCCATCACTGACTGTGAAATGTTCTGGAATTCCATCAGCCCTGATGATGACCTGGAAATTATCATACATTTCTATTGAATTTGTACTTAAAAAAAAATAAACAGCTCTAATAGCACATACAATTATAGGGTATATTTGGGACCCTGAGGACACACCAATTTGGGGAACCATTAAAAAATAAAAAGTAAAAAATGATAAGCTCTAGTGGAACCCTTATTAAAATTTCGTTAAATACAAATTCCAGGGGTCACTTTCGGTTGTTTTAAACATAAAAAAAAGTTTTTTGGGCCCCTCAACAACGATCTCGACAGACCCTCAACAAGGGGCCCGTATGGCCCTAATCAAGGAGCCCATTTAGCCCTAAACAAAAGACCCGTGTGGCCCTAAACAAGGGCCTCTGTGGTCCTAAACAAGGGGCCTCTGTGGCCTTCCGGTTAACACGAAACTGAACATAGCAGCACACACAAACCTCTCGCTCTTGAGCGGGAACTTGGAGATGGTGTGCGGCGGCGCCACGCCGTAGTCCTTGAACACCTGCAGCAGCTGGTCGTCCGACACGTCCGGCGGCGTGTTGAAGAAGTGCAACACCTGCACACACACACACACTTGTGTTTTAACAAGTGAAACACTTGAGACACACACAAAGTACATTTTAGGAGTGAAACACTTAAGACACAAGACATACTAAGTTCATTTTAGGAGTGAAAAACACTTGGACACACATACAAACTTGCATTTTAGAAGTGGAACACTTGGACATAAATACACTTACTTGTATTTAAGGAAGTGCAACATCTGGTCACACAAACACAATTGCATTTTATAGGTATGTGCATCGATTTGATATTATATCTTATTCACGTACACATCTCTGTTACTATGACAGGAATATAAACTGAATTGAGAAGTTTGTAAATGTGAAATATTCACGTTCTACGTTTGATTAAATGAAATCGTAATTTTAAAAGGCGCGCGCATAATTTCGCTCAAGGATTGGCAACATAAAACTGGCGTTGTGATTCAGATTGTTTTTAAGAATTTTGATGTTTATATTTATAATTTTCGTAAGTAGGACTTTTATTATGTTTGCATTAAGTAATGCTATGCAATGCGCCGGTACTGCTAGTATAAGGTGAGTGACCTTGGAGGGCGGTTGTATTCTGTTCTTGTGTATGGAGGCGGGAGTCAGGAAGCGGTTGTTCTTGTTCCCCACGTAGTCCTTGAACGACGGACTCTTGTCCGGCAGCGGGTACGGGTTCATCACTTCCGACAGGTATGCTTGTTTTGAGAACCTGACCAACAAAAACAAATGGGTAGATTGAAAACAAACATAAAACATCAAAGGTCCCTTATTAGCACAAATAATAAATACGAGAACCTATTATTATGAACACACCAATTCAAATATCTATATTATCTAATCAAAAAATATTATTACCAATATAAAAATCAAGCAATCACTAACTAATCGAATCGAAACTTTGCTACGGCAACTTAGCTGCGCATAGCATAACACAAACGAAAGTCGAAACTTCGATACAAATTAATTATTCTATAACAAAGTATCCATGAAATCAACTGAATTTTTTAAAAACATAACTTGCCCTAACCTAGATCTTCACACGATTTCCACGAAGTTGAAAATTAAAATCTCCAAACAAGCTGTGAACTCACGCGAGCGTCAATGTGTAATCCCCGACGGTGACGTTGTTTAGATTCTGAACGCATCTCTCCACCGACACGCCATCCCCCATTTGAACCATCGCGGTGCCCTCCTTTGTTTTCAGGAACTTTATCTGAAAATATATCCATTACTCTGTATTAAAAC
>LGAG01000412.1:847325-918937 GCA_001278395.1 Lerema accius | reverse complement strand
AGCTTAATCCGTTCAACGGTTTGACCGTGAAGGAGGGACAAACATCCAAATATCCAAACATCCAAACATCATTACAAACTTTCACATTTATAATATTAGTAGGATTCCACAAAAGTGCGTTTTTGCTTTTTTTCATGAATCATCTAATTTTAACGTGTTTCCCCCCTGATAAGTATAGTTAAATGTAAATTAATTTTTTAATTATTTAACACGGTCCCATCAACAAAAAATCATGTGAATCTTATTTATGACTTTTATCGATTACACATATATTTCCAGAAATTGACAATAGATGGCGTTAGTAGACATTATCCTGTTTCATTTCTATAGTGTTAAAACAATACTTTATTATGGACTCCTACAACACTGGACCACTGCAGACCATGATTACTCACCGGATGATGTGGTGGCGGAGGACCGTGTCTATCTTTCATCATCCCAGGAGGTGGGGGACCACCGCTGCCGAACTCCATGTCTGAAAACGAAAAATCTAGTATAAGTTATATTGGAAACAGAGACGTGTGTTGAATAGCCACGTTTTGGTTAAAGGCATTCGTCGAATTTGACAATATCTATGGGATAACAAGGCGGCATAGGTACAAACAGAATTATACATACTCGAAATCGTAATTTCTTTCTGTAATAATACGATTTAGTGTTCCATGAAAAATACATTTTGCTCGCAACACATTTTATACCAGCATTTTATCATGGAAAACAGAAAATAGTCTATTAAATGAATATTCGCAAGGTCATCTTTCATCTAAAACAATATTTTTTTTGTGTGACTATCGCTACTATCTACATTTGAATACGATAAATACAGTCGGTATTAATTTCTTTCTTTTTCTGAAAAAAAAATTCATAGTGTTTATGCACTAATATACTCTAGTGGGTATTGACTTAAGACAGATTTATGATGCTTGTATCTTTATCGATGTTTTCTTTAGCAATAAAAAAATATATAGCCCGTTAACATTTTATATGGTCCTTCGAGTCGGATAAGGACACATTAGAATTCCATAATTGTTATTTTATAACATTAAGAGGGTAGGTACTTCTACATCAAGACACTATATAGGGTATAAAATTAGCATAAAGCATCAGATTTTGAACACACATTCTGGAGAAGACGGACATACATGTACATGCATTGGGTTTCAAGAGGGTAGGTAGAAAGAAAAGTCCTGAAAGTTTGTGTCAGTTTTTATTGTAATATTACATGTTTTTTAAACATTACATGTATTTATTGCATTAAAGTAAATAAACAATTTATTGGAAAAAGTACAGTGTAGGTAAAAATGTAAAGTTCTAAGTAGGTAAACCAGAGAATAAACTACATAATTGTTTATTTCATGTCACTGTGTTTAATAACTAAGGTAAAGAATGCAGGTAGGTTAATGATACATATTTTTTATATAAATTTGAAACAGTATACATGTGAAAACTATATAATTGATCATATTATATCTACGGTAACATTTTTTATGTATCTACATAAATGTTTATATGAAGTATGCAAATAATAAGAGTGGTATTTGATATTAACAAAATGTGTTGTATTATCTATTAGTAATATAATCAAGTTTAATTTTGTGGAGAAGTTGGTAAATATGAACACATAGATACAGTATTAGTTAGCATACTCTAAACGAATATAGGTAGGATTTTTTAAGTAACTATAACACATTCTTTAACTAAATGATGCACACATGACAACACCAACATGGATTATTTATATATTATCTTACATTAGATGTTTGACGACACATGCCATTAGACAAACTACTTTTCGTCATACATTTTTACATTAATGCACATGTAAAGAGGTTTTCATAACAGTTATTTTGGAGGAGGAAAGGTATTTAATTTTATAATTGGTTTTAACAAATGTTATAATTGTCAATGATTTTGTCAACCATATTTAATTAGAATATTAAATTGCAAAAAAAGCAAACACCTGCTAATTCAATAGTTCTTTTCAATATTTTTACTGGCTGCAAAGCACAGACTTTCCCATAAACAAATACATCGTTTGAAAAGCAATCAAAACAGGTTGAAAAAGTTAAATTAAACCTATTAAGCTAGTCAAAGCAAAAGTAACTTCGTTAGTATACACGGGCTTCAAAGCAACATATGGGGTATAATAATTGCGTTAGTTTCCTCCATCCAATTAGGGCGTCCGTAGGCCATGCGTACCTACCCTGTTGTCATGGCAACCTCTTATAATTATGTTGTTCCCACACAATAGTCACTACCACATGAAAACAATTCTGTATTATCATGAGATCATTAAAGTTTGATTAAACAATTCTGAATTCAGATTGTCTTTATATATAAAATCCCTGCGTAGGTAACTACGTGCGCTTGCCACTGAATTGCTTCTAAAGAGTTTTACACCGAAAAGTAAAGATAGGGTACAAGCACACAATCACAGGTAATTCAAATAACAAAAAACAAATCGTGGTCTGATTACTATTCTCAATAAGTGACTATTGTATGGCAACATTATTAATAACACACTAGCACTTAATAAGGATGTATTTTTACTGTAATGAATTTCAATGTAAGTACATTTCGCGTAGACCAAGTCAAGAGTCGATATAAAGGAATCTAAAATATGATGATAAAATGACTCAAAATAACAACACTTATATAGGTTTAATGTTAAATAAAAGTGTATTTTGTTTGGGAAGATAATAAAAAATTAATAATTTCATAGAAACGTTATCTGCGACGTCAACCCGATTTCCAAATAATGAAAAAAAAAATCAAGCCGACATTTTTGAATAACCACTGCAAATCCGATTCGATATTTGCAAGCGGAAATCGATTAACTAAAATTTAACCAAACACCAATCAGGACGTTAGGCTTCGTTAAATTTATTAAAAGCCATGTAATGTGTCAATTATCTAATTAATTGAGTAATGAATTAACTCTATTTGATAATTTATCTAGACAGTTTAATTAGTTTTAGTATTTAGTGACGGTTTAACATTAACTTAGCATTATTAGTTAGGTAAGTTTCATTGATATAGTAGGTAAAAAAACGTAGATATGTTACTAACAACGAAATAAAGAATCAATTGGCACTCATTGCGGGTAACGCTGTATGATGTACCTAGTTATCTTTTTCACGCACAATTGCTTTTCTTACATACGCATTAACTGCCAATCTTATTCATCTTCTTATAATATTTGTGGCATAACGTTAAGACGTCATTAAGACAAAAAACATCTTGTTAATATTTATCGTTGAATACGCGATTCTACTATCACTTCGTGCTGTTTTTCTACTATATTTTGAGCCACTGCCCGAAATACTTTTCGTGACAAACGACGGCATTTTCGACAGTTTATGTTATTATTATTAACGTCTACTAATAAAACAATAACTTCAAACCGTAACATAGCAAGAAATTCACATGTGACAATTTAGTAAATAATCTGCATGCTACTTTTTCAGCACGTTTAATATATTATATCTACGTTTCTCACTTAAAATATCAATGAAGAGTTTAATGAGAGATGCATATCAACGTTATCAACACACATTAACATCATCATGACGTCATACCCACCATTTTGCGTTTGGTCGCAAGAGTGCTGACTGCAAGTGTCTTCGCTGCAACTCCTCGTCGACTGCGTGCTCATGCTTGACGCATCTGTCGATCAATCGACCGATCAATCGGGTTCCTCCTTCATTAAAATGCCTTAAAACACTTGTTCTGTTTAATGTGTCGTGTCCTTTCGTGTCGTGTCTGGTGAATCTGGTGAATCTTGATCTTCGATTGTTTCGATTCGATTGTTTCACTCGATTTGTTGTGCGTGGATCGAGAACTCCGTGGATTGTGTTCGTTAATTACAACTCGTAATTTCATATAATTCGATTGAATGATATCTACTCTTTGGTGTTCAATCGATTTTAAATTTTTTAAATGCGCATGTGATTGTAGTGTCATGAATGTGCAGTGCAAGGTTTATCGTCTGCAACAACTTGAATAGCTTATGCCTATTCCAAATGAGCTGGAAATTTAATGTTGAGGTGAACTTAAATGAAAGGCTCCTTGCCTCAAATTAGCTACCTATTAACTGCAGATGGATCACCTACACGTCATTCACATTAGTCCCATAAAAACCCCATCAACAAATTTCCCTTAACTCCATACAGAACACCGTTAAATGTACATTAAAAACCTTTTAGCGGCCAAACAACCGGGCGGTCTATAATACAATTAATCGCGCCTACAATTTTGTCGTATATTGAGTTGAAATTTAATTAAAAACTGAATGAAGCGTTTTATCCTAAAAGCCTGCGTCGAAATTTATGCACAGCTGTTTTGAGCGTTAACCGCGATGCTTTTTACAAATTATTGTGAAAAGGAATGTCTGCTACGCAGTTTAAAGTTTTATTATCACAATCTGCAACCATCCCAACGTTGGGGTTGGGATAGAACATTTTCTTTGTACTTACAACCAGGTTCAATTTATTAAGCTAGGTATATCATTATGTATTGGAGACATCACATCCTTTAAAAACAGCACACACGTAGAAATTTTGGTTTTTAGTATACACGTTTTATAAGGTTTAAATAAATTCTGATACGTTAATTGCCTCACTAAATTAATAGTCCATTTCGGGCAACTCCAAATAATATTTAAATTAGAAAACAATAAGTGTATCAGAGGTAAGAACTTTAGGAGTCATAAGAAGTGAAATAGAGGGCTGAGTAGGTAATTAAATAAGAAGCAATTAGCTTAAGTGAAGCAACTTGTTTCAGTGCATTCAGTTACAAATGTTCAAGCAGTCCCTCCGCCGGAAAAACGCGCAACTCATAAAACTTTATAAAGAACCATCTTTCCACGACATCAGAAGTGGGATAAAGAAGATTAAAAAAGAGTGCCATAAATCTTTAAAATCAAAATAAAAGCAAAAAAATACCTTGATTGAAAAGTTTGTTAAAGGTTGGCAAAGCTGCATTTTCAACTGGAACTTTTAACTTTAAAAGCAAGTTAAGCAACTCTCCCGAGCGACATTTTTCCTTGTAAGCCAGACAATGTCATCAAAACTTATTCAGCGGACTTTGAGTAACACTGACTTGTGGTAAGGGATTTTAATTTGCCATGGGAAATAAAACTTGTTGAGAAAATTATTTTATTCTGTTAAATTTTTTGATGTTTTGATTCTCCAAAAGTTAAACTATGTTTCGTAAATATTTTTTATCTGTGGTCTTGTGGTGGGAAACTCATTATTCCGCATTCCAAATATGCCACAAAAGTAGCAATGAACTTGAAAAACATTAAAAAATGTTGACTGCTATTTCATTTTAAGCTAGTTTTAAACGTCAACGATTTACAAGAACCACTTATAGTGTAGTATGTGCCTATTTTCTACTTAGAAAACTTCAGTACGACCGCGTCTTACCCACGCGACATGCGTATAAAACGTTCATTCAACTTTTTAACCCACGTACCGTCTACAAAAAAAGAACAATGCAACCGAGTGTAGCGTGCGCGAATAAAAAACCTGTCCGGGAGTTTGTAAAACATTTAAATACCGTTGCCATGTGAGAGTAATGTACACAGAAAACGCGAGGAGCAAAATGCCATGACAAAATAACAAACAGAAACGTCACGCTGCAGAACATTGAATTATGATAGGCAAAAGTACCTTTCTTCTAGAATATTATTTAGAATTACCTGTAATAGCATTTCAGTAGCATAATCAAAGAGCCATAAAAACATACTATGCCACAGAATATACACGCAAAATCTGCGTATATACTGTAAATACGTAAACATGGGTAAAAAAAGGTTTTTACCTAATAAACATACATAATAATAAAATAAATAACATCTAATATAAGGCATTTACCTAATTAAAAATTTGTAAAATTTTTACTTAAAATTTGAAATAGGTAAAAAGTGCACGCAGAAATTTGGTCGTTTCTCTATACAGATACAGTCTGTGACCGGTCCGTGCATTCCCGGTTGCTTTTGTTTTCGTTTTCGGCAATACGAGTAGCAATGCCAGTAGTTTGTTTAACGGAATGGAATTGGTGGTTAAGTAAATTTATTAAAACGCGCAGACAATAAACAACTTTTCAGCGTAGTTCCATTCAACAAGCGTTTACAAATCTATCGCTGTAATTAAAAAAATATTTTAAATTTAACGTAATTTGTCTGATTCATCTTCTGTTTTATTTACCTACCTACTTTGAGGAATATGCCTTAGCCGAAAAGACATACCTGATGATAGTCTTCCCTATAAAAATAATCGATAATACGCACAACCGAAGATGCGTAATATTAGCGGTAATAGGGACAACTAAAATGAAGGGCGAAAAACCCCAAAGGCGCGTCCATCACCACCAACGCGGGCATACGAAAATCCAATTTGTCCACTTTTATCCGCCATTGTGCGACCGTTCCATAAATAAAAATTGGATATAAAAAGCGTAGAATGGAGGACACATGAACAGAGCGGAGCGAAACGAGCACAACACAAAAAAATGAAAAAGGCAAAAAAAGAAAATAAAATCAACCATCATATTTCCACGCCGGTGACCGAGGTGCTACTAAATTTTCAAATGCGACCCGCCGGCATTTCCCAACGACATGGCAATACCCGCGAAGCGAGCGCAATGAATTATTTAAATGCAGCAACACTCGAATCATATAGCTGGCGCGCCGCCGTCATTTCATTCATTTCACGGTTGGCTTTAGAAGCAAGCGGACGCATCACTTCATTTATTTATTCAGTAATACAAAATACGTGTTAAATAATTCTGGATGCCTTGAAGTTCTCTACTCGTAAGTAAAATAAAGTTTTGAAAAGGTTAATCTAGAAAAAATAAATGAAATACATAATGGAAAAAAATTTACTCATAATTCATAATCTGGTTAAAACGATAGACATCGCAACAGTGTACCAAATTTTAATACCAAAGATTTGGAAATATTAAAATGAGTGATTACTGATTACATTCTCATAAAGTATAACTCATAAGAGTAGCCGTTAGTGATGAGTAATAGCTTCCGAAGGGCTCCCAATCCATAAAATTAGAATTTTTTATTAAAGAGCTGCACTAAAAGCGTATTTAGGTATCCCACTCGCGATGTTTTCATGCATAAAAGATTCTCACTTCCACTCTACATATGAAAATCGCAAATGAACCCGCGAATCGAAATTGAATCTTCGTGAAAGGTGAATCTACTCTAATGGATATAAGAATACCAGTTACATCGAATATTGGATATAAAAATTTAAAGATCAGGGTTCTTAATAATAATTTTATTGTGGTATCTATTCAAACGTGTGTTATAAACAAGTCCTACCCAGTAAATAAATTATTCCAGTATTATCAGTCAATAATTTAAACCAAAAAACCTCACATGCCTTTCAGTCGCATAATTCCATTGATTTCATTAAAATTGCCTTTTTGTTTGAAGAGCGTCGTTTCCAAGATTAAAATCCAAGACGGCGCAACTTTCAAACTCAGACAAGCGCATATTAAATGAATAATTAAATCTTACAAGACATCGGCAACATCTGTTGGGTTCCTTGCGTCTTCGTCGTTCATGGGTGGAGGAATTAAAATCAGAAATTCAGCATTCATTTGTAGGTAGGTAGACACAAAAACTGAATGTTCGACTGAACATACTCGTAGAGGTTCTAATTTTTATTCGTAATTCCAAGAGGTAGGTACTTCGTTTTAGGGAAATAAAATCTTACCCTTTTTTAACTCGCACCAACCATTTTTTTTATGCATCTTACAAACGACTCATCTGAGTCAATCGTCATCATCACGTCATTATTGACGGGTTACGACAAGAAAGAAACGGAAAATACGCTTTCCTATTCATTTCAACTCCTCCACTTAGAAAAAATTAATAACAAAGCAAGAGATTACAAAACTTATCGAAACGTCGATACCAGTATAGTAGACATGCATGTAAATAACTCGCCAAGTTCGTTAATGCGAATATAACGTGTTCGTGTGAGGAAACTTTTAATGGCATTGTCTCAACTCCCGAACGGAGGGATTACACAGGTGAGTTGCTACGAAACGGATCACGCGACCCCCCTTCATGACACTCGACGAGTGACGATAAGCGATGGTTACGCTATAAACAAATTTAAAATTTTTAGGAACGCCACGACAAAAAAAAATGATTCTAGACACATATCTAGGAATAATCACCAATGGATCACATAATATATCTTTGACTGAAAACCGTACCGGTTTAGTGATTTTAGAAATGGCCACATTTGTTTGCGCCAACTAACAAACAAAATTAAGATACTGCGAGATAATGTACAACAAAACATGACACACAAATACACCTGTTATTATTACGCTAGAAACTTTAAAACCTTTTGCAAATGTTTAAAAACCAGACAAAAGTATTACTTTCATAATTTACGAAATTATTAATTTTCGGATGGGAAAATGAATTTCAATACATAATAGTTCATATTGATATCAGACGTCTTAATAATGTATCAGTAAACATTTCCAGTACAATAAACCAATATATTAGATGAAGAAACCATTTTTCTTTAATTATATTTCTTTTAAAATTAAAACATAACTCTCGTCAACATGTCATTCATTAATTTTAAGTCGATAACAACTTATAATAGTTCCTCGCACATTGTAGAACACGCGTACAACAGCTATGCAACTTGATCGTACGTTTCGGATCTGCGCTGTTACTCGGAAAGTGTAGCGTTTTCTGAAGTTTGAACAGTTTACCAACGATTTACCTATGAATTAGGTACGCGTGAGATAAAGGAGTTTCGGGATCATGCTTGCGATACAGAGTTGAAAGTTTATATTTCAAGTTAGTAAGAATGGATCACCATTTTGAACGTTTAATGGTAAGAACGGATCACTATCGTAAGAGCCTCTTAGAAGAAAAGGATATAATAATTTTAAGGATTCAGTTGATCTATTTTTAAAATGACATCTTACCTTACTTTTCCTACTAACTTCTTTAACTTCATGAATATTAGGAGCAATTATAATTTAAAATAACTTACCCGTCAATACTATGTTGATAAGATTTACAAGCACGAACTATTAAACTTTGCCACATTGAATTAGCAACATTCTACGAAGTTCTAGAGAGATCTAGAGACCCCTAGAAACTTTCCAAACATTCCGGCTATCGACGTCTATAATATAATAGAACGAGTAACAATAATTGGACGTGTGATTCAACATCCAATATATACATTAATTTTGCTCATAAGCCCTCCTTCAACGACATAACATGTTAAAAGTGATAGTGTAAATGAAGATACTGTTGATGTAATGCCGGAAAATAATAATATTATGTGCAAGTGTTGAAAGGTATGTATGTATAAAAACATCAACTAATGTTACATAAACCGATTCAACATATACAAACAAACATATTTCTCATACAGATACAATATGACCTACACATCATCCACCAATCTACCCGTAAATCCACTTAATAAAAAAAATACAAGACAATGGGAGTGCATGAAATAGTACAAATTGTCGCATATTATGACGAATAAAGAACATAAATCTCAGACCAAAATATATATAGTCTCCGCTCTGGAATAAAAAAGCGTAGTCGAAAAAAAATAACGTAAATAACAAATGATAACATTTCCCGGTACCTTGCTCGGCAGGCCGTGGTCTGTGGCGTACGTCAAATCGAAAAAAAAATACCTAACTTTTTTATTCTAAAGACTTGACTATACATAACTTTTTGGTCTGAGTAGTAAATATAGCTTGTAACCGATAAAAAACTAAATAGAATGCGCTCACATTGTCCATTTCCAATGTAAAACTTACAGACGACTCGACCACCATAATCATTCAACTAAAGCAATACAAAAATCCAATCTAAACTTACTATAGGGCTGCGGCCTTCCACCGGTGTATTGAGGAGACTGAAGCAATGGTGCGCTCCGTTGGGTCGGTTGCACGTCTTCAGATACTGCAGAAAGACAAATTCATAATTTACATATAGATATACTACATATATAAGTTAAATAAATATAATTACTTATATACAAAGTTTTCTATTGATTCAGTTTGACATGTGGTATAACTGAGAACCTATACGATATTCGTAGACCATGTGAGTGATTTGCAAAAGCGGAGCGATCACTTATATACATAATTATGAATTCGACGGCTTTTCAGGATTTAAGGGAAAAGTATAGTGTTAGATCATTGTCTTACACGATTGTATGAGAAGAAGCACCTATAACAAGTGGAAACTATCCTAATTCAATCGAAATAACACCCTTTAATGATAATTTTCGTAAGAAGTGCTGATGGAGAGACATATGCGCTCAATATATATACATATATAGTACTCAATATATCTAAAGCTTCCGCCGCGCCACAAGTACAAGGATGTACACAAAAATCGGGAGTTCATAGCAAATATTGTATCAGTGCCGAGAACGGCTCGGATCGTTTCAAAACAAATTTGCTTTAGCAAGGGAACTGTATTTGCTCTATTTGGGATCTTATTTTTCATAAATATTCATTTTCGAGTGAAATATTACTGATATTTATACTACATAGATATTTTACTTACATAAAAGACTACGCAACAACGATACACTTGACTAGCTTTGTTCCAATTAATTTAATGTAGGGTATCACAGCTCGATGCCTAAATTAATAATACTCACTAAATAATATCCCTAAACTCGGGTCCAATAAACTATAATAGAAAACCTTTTATAACAGTAACAAAATGTAGCAATCGATCGTTGATTATAAAATATGAAAGCAGTTAAGTTTCTTTGTTATAAAGTTATTATAAAGAGATAGCGAAAATCCTCTATCTTAAGTTCTGTTACTAGAAGTTTATCTTTACATAAAAAGTTGGACTCGTTAAAAATTTCAATAACATTTCAACCATAACAATGACGGGAATCACTTGGTTACTGATCAAGATAAGATAATTATTTCATATTATTCATATCAGACTTCAGGTTTTAAAGGATTAATTATAGAATTATTTAACAGTAAATCTTACTATACGTGTTCTATTTCTATCCATTAAACTTAAGATGATAAATGTATCAATGATTTTACAAGTAATTCTAATTCCTCCATAAACACTTAAGGGAAACAATGCGTTCAATTAAACGATTCTAAGACAAATGTTTAAATTAGAGACCGGGGAAATACCAACAAAATTAAATTAAAACGAGGATAAGTTCGCAACTGGCGAAACTCCCTGGGAAACTAAAACAACAGACCATTAGCAGACGGCTACATTATACAACTTTACCAAATCAAATTATACAAAGAGAAATAAGACAGAACGCTGAGGATTATATAATCTATGGATTACAGCACTATAATCAATTGAAAAGAGGAAACAGTAGCAGAACTGCGATAATTATTTTTAAGTATAAAAAAACGAAATTTTAATTATAAAATTTCTCGATAGCTCTACACAAAGTATAATAACTGATTCATTTTCTATCAAGTCTCCTGCAGTTTTATTAAAAGTAATGATTTAAATCGTTGCTGACCCAAAAATGCAAACAAATTAGAATACAAACCAGGAAGCTATAAATATAGAAATATACTAATAAATATAATTATATAACAATCTATAAGCACAGCTACAAGCATATTATTACAAAATAACACCAGTTGATATGTCAATAGCAAACCACACGGATTTTGTTTTTATTTTATCATGGTCAAGAAAAAAGTTTTAGAAAAAAAAGAATACATTAATTGTCTACCACCCATGCTTCAAAACAAAATAATTATAACACCGCAACAGTCCCAAAATGCCCAATTAACATTATCGGAATAAAAAGATCTTATCCGTACGATTAGCTTTGGAAAAACGCCTTTAGTAAAAGCTAGTAATACTAGCTTGTAAGTTTAAAAATACACATTACCCCCGCACCACGCATTAGACAAACTAATGTAACTAATGTAAATGTCTCTCGGTCATACTTCCATACCAGAGTCAATAATTTCAAACTAATTTCATTTTTTAAAACTGTATAATTTAAAAACTTACATTTAACATCCACGAATTGAACTTAATTCTTATTCTCAATACGAGTTCAATTTTCAAACGCCGCAGCGAACTGATAGGATTAAGGGCTGATCTAATGTGAACCCTAATGTATGGTGCCAGGGTAATATGTCCATTGCCAACCCAACACTTACCAGAATGTGAGTCAACTGAATCTCTTCACGTCGACCACTAGCCCCCGTCACTTCCCTGCACATATAAAAGACGAACACACTCTTATATCATCTTTTTCCATATCGTTAATTTCCATATCTCTCTATCTTTGACATGTCGCAAATAGCGTTAACTGTGCATGCCAATTCCACGATAGTTATACAAAGCTACAAAAAGATATAATAAACAACCAAAAATGTATAACATCCGACAGGTATATTATAATCGTCATATACATTTATCGTTTCTGTGTCTGATGCTTTGACTTTTTTGTGTCTTGTGTCTTGTTTGCATGTTTTTCTCTGTTCGTTGTTTCCTGTCCGCTTGTTTCTGTTTCATTCTCTTCACAAAGCTTTATGTCGTCTATTGGACAATTAAGAGTGTGTTTGTCTTTAGTTTTTTATGTGCATGGAAGATTATCTAATATTATAAATATATCGTTTATTATATTTCACTGTACGGTTATGGATGGGAAAAGTTTACTTTCAAATAAATTTAGCACAAAAAAAAAATTCCATATAATTGACCATTCAGTATAATTTTTCTCGATATAAATTTATTAATGAATAATAGTTATCTTCAACATAGTAAACTTTTACTTCATCTGGTGTAAGTACAGTATTGTTAATAGGTAAAAACGCTGCAGTGGATGCATTAAATAGCACTAATGTAAAGCTAAACGGTAACAAAGTGATAAGCCGAGGATTTTAACATGGCGTTATTAAGAAAAGCGTCAGCGTTATTGTTTCAATTAAGACTGAGGCTGATGGTTTAAATAGAATAGTACGTATATTAATAACATTCAGCCTTGAATAGTTCTCGAATTGAAACTATAACACTTTTGTTAATGTAACAGTCAGTAAAGCTTGCCCAGATGAGGTGGAAGTTTGTCGAAAACTTGTATCGAACGTAATAGCGCTTTGAAGAGTTATAACACAGTTCTAGAACTAGTGCGCAGTTCTTATACGGTCTTCCGATAATGTTTCGCCTCATCTGGACAGCGTTGTAAGCAATACGTACCAGATGTTCTGTTGAACGTGCTGATTGCTAGGTTGTACCTGGATATGTTGTAATATCGTGTTCTTGAACAGTCGTTGATTGATGTGTTCTGCTTAATGATGTTGTGAGAATATCAAGATGTGACAATTGATTGAACCAACATAAATAAATATGTTTAATGAAGAAAAACGGTGAAATATTTTTTATAGCAGAGAATAAAGAGCATGCTCTAATACGTATACATATAGGGCCATCGTGTAAATTAATCGTACTTACCGTAATTATTAAATTTTAAAATCGAAAGCAATTTTCAAGTTGGTGATAATCGTGTGCTTGGAGTTTTTAAGGTGATCGCAGACTTTAGAAAATATAACCGAGATATTTTGAATAAGTTTATTAAACAAGTCCTTTTTTACTTCGATCCTAAACAAGGGATCAAGGAATTAATTCATATGATATAAATATATCAATAAATGAAAAAAAACCCATAGATAAAGGTAAATAGAGAACCACTTTAGAAGAGTAGTAATAACTATTTACCCTTTAGTTAATAGGATATAGAACATACCTACACTTAGTATAATAGTTCCTACGAGTAGTTTCCTTACAAACTCTGCAATATACTCCGTTACCTTTTAGCCTCGTTTTAGATACTGCTCGCAATATTTCGTACGCTACGGTATCGAAACTCGATTTACTCTGTATTTTCACGCGTTCGTAAATTCACTTCCCGATGTGTCCCTATCTTACAAAATTACAGTCGGAAATACTGTCTGAAATAGTATGTTTCAGAATATACTTTACAATTTTAAATGAACCAGACAACCAGTATTACAGTATATTTTACTAAATAACAAATAGGCGTTTGTTCAAATATATTTATTATTTTACCAAAAGTTGACCACAGGTTATCTCTTACACCCAGATCGTTTACAAGATTGGTCAGCAAATTAACTGATATTTTACAAAATGAACGATAAACCACACAACTAATACGCCAATAATGATATTAACTAACACAGAACATTTATTAAACCAATATTATATTGCAGTAATGCAGCGACAGTATTTATGCAAATTGAACGTCAAAACAGTAGTGCACGATTAGCTGGAACGCTTTCATGGATAATTCGTGTTATAAAATAATGTTATTATTAATCAGATAATTCTGAACAATGCCAATTTACTACGACAACACCTGCCAATATTTAATAACATGTTGTCAATTTTCAATTATCATTGGAACTATTTAATGAACACGTACGGAACGAAATTTATATTAAATGTATTTAGGAATCGCAGATGGCCGGATCATTATAATATGAAGATAAGAAATGCATTAGCAAAGTGATATTCAACCGTTCAAACCGTGCATAAGCAAGAGTAGTTGGAAACAACTTCTAAATCAGGTCAGATGATATAAAAGTCCCAAAGCATAATTTCATAGACAATGTGAAATCACTGACTTCCATTAGACAAGGGAACGCTATTATGCCACAAGACAATGCAGCAACCTTTTAAACAAATAATGTAAACTATACAGGAATCACTTTGTACAGATTTATTTTACACAGTGAAAATAGTAGTGGGGCAAATTTTTTGTTATAGGGTAGGAAATCAGGTCAATAATACTGTAAAAGGAAGGAGGGCCTTTAAAAATAAATAAATACCAAATTTTATTACCATACAGAGATTTATTACTAAACTCCGCCTGTATGAAGTTGGTTTATGTAAAGAATTTTAAAAATTTTCGTCCAGTGGATATGCTACATTGTAACAAAACAAGAAGAAAGATAGAAATTATGACAGACAAAAGGACAAATACACACCAAAGACAAAGACACAATTGAAAGAATTCCTAAAATGACAAAATATAGTATCGTACGGATAACGTGGGGGCATCAGTCTTGTCGGCATCACGCTACGCCATGGTATGTATGCGTTCGGTTGCCAAATGTCAAAACATAGATCAATGGGTTTAATCTCCGGCCGACGACGGACGCCAGCCGAACGATCTAATTATACGAACTAGCATTGCTTCCACGATAAGAATGCATTATAGGACATAAGGATAGTATTTAGCGGGTACTCACGATATGTATAGTACGTCAATATTTCGACTCAGTTTCATGGATACTGTTTTGCCGTAGCTGTCATAAGTTAAGGCTTTCGAAGTTCGAATTGTATTATCAGAAAGAATCTCCGAATGTTTTTACTGGTTTTAAGAAACTAATATGTGTTATGTACGAGTAGAAGATATTTCTATAAGCCAAACAAATAAATCTGCGATATAATAATATGGTATAATATATATCTGGTGAATAAAATCAACAAAACGTCGTAATGAGGATACCTTTTACGTATATCATAAACAAAAGTTAGCAGCAACCAAGCAGCCAATAGGAAGATTAATGAAAATTATAATAAAACGAGCAGGGTAAAAAGGTAAGGAATATACTTCTATGATACCCAACCGAAGTTACCTGCCCTTTGTTGTTTCATTAAAACTTTTAATGAGAACACGCTGGGTCAAAATGAACGCTGTGACATTCTCAGAGTAATTTTTTGTCAATTCATTCATTTTCTGAATGACAAAAAATAAAAATATTCCTTTTGAGCTGGTACTGCTATTATTAGTCTTGCAGAGATAATTTAGAAATGTCATTTGATTTTCATACATCTATACATAATATACTATATACTATAGCGTTTATAAGATCATATTATTATAGTTCTTAATTATTTATCAGTATTCGCAAAAAAATTTCTTACTGTTTTCTGAATCATGAAATGTGATGGGGCAACGTCAGTTGAAAGGTATGTGCGAAACGCCACATATATTAATATTTACTGTTTGAAACTCTTTGATATTTCATACTTTAATCAAGATCGAGACGTGAATGCAAGTTTTTAGGTCACCGATACTAATTCTAGTCATGTATATCTGGATGCCACATGAAGAAATAGATGGTAAGTAATTGAAATTTCTGCAGCAGAAAATTCCATTATCGAAGACGTTGAATAACTTAAAAATGGTTAATAGTTTTTAAATAAAAATATTATGGTTAATACATATCTACGACTTCTTAGCGTAGGCCTAGAGTCTAACCTTATAATCATCCAAGCTAAGAGTTAGTTTATTCATAATGGTCCAGTGTAAGTTTTGGAAAAATATTAAGGTTTGTGTAGTTTCAATATTGCGAACACAAGACCTGTGACAGGGTTTTAAGAAAGAAATAAAGAGGTAAGCAAAGATCTCAGAGGAATTAACAAAAGTGTTCATGATAATTGAGCAGATTTAGTTATTTGTTTGACAGTGACTGTAAATTTACACAGTAACGTTATTTGTATCGTTACAAACCTATCTCCACGACTGTCTCATGAGTAGCGAGATGTCACTGTCGAAACGAAGACAAATTCAAAATACATTAAAGTAAAGAATGCTAGAATCTACATGCACTCTTTACTAGGTACTACTTCAGTTAAACCTATTTCGAAGACAGTGACGTATTTCTAGTAATGCATTGCTCCTGAGATTGGTCTGAAAAGTATTACGGGAACATTTCAAATCAGATATCCATAAAAAGTTTTATATCACCATATTTTAAATTAGTTCGGATCAGAAATTGTATTTTTAAACAAAATTTTATTTTACAGGTCACCTTTTACGTAGGTATTGTGTGTGTCCTCATTAGAATTCATGTCTCTGCCCGCTCGTATTCGTTCCACTAGGGCTGCCTAACGACGATAAAGCCTAACAACGATAAAGCCTTAGAATAAGAAACTCGAGAAATTTTGAAATGCACCTTAAAATTTGTTGGAAAATTAAAAGACGTATTTTTATTGCAAGCATTTTTATGACAGCCGAATTTGTTCATCACGTGAATCGATAATCATAACAATCTAATGTTGATTATGACCAACATTTGAAAATTTGAAAAGTCTGCAAATTTTAATGATTTTTTAGTAAGAGCTTAAATTACAGGTCAAAGGGCTTGAACTTCAGCATGGTGATTTATGCGACACTAATGTTTTTCCTCAAGACCACAAAGGTGATCCCGAGGGATTTTAATGGATAGAAAAAATCATACAACTCTTACTCATAGCCTAAACTTGTTAAAGAGGTTTAAAAACTTTGAAGGCCTGAAAACCCTAGCCCCAAACCCAAGATATTTTATTCAATTATATGTAAAAACCAGCCTTCTTGTATTATTCGCTTTTGCCTCATATCGGGCCGCACGAGTTTTTGCGGCCCGCTATTGTATTGCATTGTTATTGAAATAGATATTGACGTCTCCGTATAAAATTGTAACTATAACGCAACGTGGCGTAAAGCCCATACACGAATAAGAATTTTACGAAAAAAGAAACTATTACAACAGCTTACACATACAAAAAAATTCATAGATAAATTCATACGAAATACAATACGATCTTCAGCAGTTTATATAGGAATCAAGTGTTAATAAAACAATAGAATTAGATAAATCCATAAAAGCAACATGTATAGCGTCCATTTCATGTCCATCTGGTTCAGATTTGTATGAAGAAGTTTTTGTTCCCATTTGAATTTCATGAATACGTAACTTCGTGATGTTAAAATTAGGTCTTCGCAGTCGGAAAAATTTCATTTCATTCCTCTTTTATAATTTCTACTTGAGATGTAATTTAATGGCAACCAAGCGTCTGGTCGAGTATGTATTACGTTATTAATAAATTTAACTTCAAAAGTTCAATGTAAAGTGGTTTTATTAAAAGAATTTAAACGTAAAAGTAGGAATTTACGCTGACCTTCGACAACGCGTCAGTATTTTTACAAACAAAGAGAGTAACCGCTGCCTGATCAGTTTACAATTTCGATGTTTAATTTAATGTCCACAATTTTTGCTTTGACACGACAACAACAAAAAACACCACCAAATTCAATAAAAAACAAGTTTTAATAATTCTCCCAATATCATGTTCCTAAAGTTAAGGACGATGATGACCATCTATTTAATACAGGCTAAAAATCGAATCACTACTTTCAAAATCGAATCAAGTCACATTTCGAATTGACCTCCTGATATAGATAGTGAACCGGAAATAACGGTCGGCTCATTAAGTCTTTGACGTATGGAGGATCTATGTCTATGGGGTAGAAACGTATAAAGACGGGTTCACTTCACTGTATGCCTTATCAGTTTAAATGCGCACAAAATGTGGCCGGGAGCTTGCTCGGGCGTAAGTAACCGATTAATTAAAGTTGGGGCGTTTGATCCTCGGCCAATATTTGATGGAAACGTAATCTATACCATGAAGTTGAATTCACTAAACTTCATACAAAATGTTGAATATCAGTAGATATAAATATCTGTCATACTAAAAAGTAGACACTAAAACGTTTTCTCTGTCTCAAGCCGGGAAAAAGAACAAATATCTCATTTTAGAAGCAGAAAAAAATTTAATTTTGTACTCTTTCCTTTATAATTTATTTAGTAAAAACAGAGTTTAATACTTCAAAATATGTAGTATACAATGTGATACTAACTTATTATAAATTTAAATTTCAATATGCTTCCAAAGCATCAAAACAAAGAAAATTCTAATTACGGGTGATATGAGAGTCAAATCACGTGAGCCGGCTACGATCCCATCACTAATTCGGATCTACGATGAAGTCGCAGTACGGAACGGACTCAAATACCATTCAGGTTTACAGGGAACGAAGCATCGGTGCGAGCGAAAATAAACCAAAACATTCATGGAACAAAGTCGAAACTTACCCGAACTGTATATCTTCATAGCTTCAAACTGAATTCAACCAAGTTCCGAAGAGTTACAGTTGGATTTTTTCCAACGGAAACCGTATTGTAAAGTCGTCCCGGTTCACGTGCGGGTGCCACTTCATTACGATTCATTTAATTTGTAATGCGATCAACTCTGCTACGACTTACCATTAGACCATTACCTCAAGCTAAAGTTAACCGTCCACGCCTCGACATAAAGTTGAAATTGTTTCGCAAAAAATCTTAAGGTGTCCAGAGTAAACAGAGCTACATTCAGAAGTAAATAAAGAACAATTTAGTATTCAGCTTGTCAGTACAACGACTTCGAAGTAAGTACATCATTTACAAAATGACGACGCCACAAACGAAATTAAGCCACACACTACAACGAGTAGAGCTGAAATTTATTTATGTCCCTCAACTTGGACAACGTGCAAGCGACTGTATACTATATCTTCAGTGTTGTAAAGGTGATATCATTTCGCAGGATAGGTCTGTCAGTGGTTGTTAAATATTTTAGCGGAATGTCGGTGGCGGTGTGTAGTACACCGCGAAGGAAGATAACTGTTGTCTTACTGTTGCTACATATGTTACCGCTACACAGGTGAAAAAAGTAATGTAATCATTCTTTTACACTACATATTATATGACTGGTTTATTTAGGTTTGATCTACTTCAATTTACATTGCTATGTTTGAACATAATCTTGACTTTCCCATCAAATCGCCAATTAGGCATCACTAGATCATTCAGTGGATAATTTTAATTCCCTTATAAAGTACAAATGAAATATCCTTTTTGGATGTTCATTTCAACCATTTCCAAAACCGACTTCGTTTATCTATTCTATAATCTCGCGTACATTAAACATATTGTTAACAACATCGTACAGCAAATCCCCAAAGTTACGACGCATGATCTGTGGCTGTAGTACGATAACCAGCTATGTCTGGTTTATTTAGGTTTGATCTACTTTAATTTACATTGCTATGTTTGAACATAATCTTGACTTTCCCATCAAATCGCCAATTAGGCATCACTAGATCATTCAGTGGATAATTTTAATTCCCTTATAAAGTACAAATGAAATATCCTTTTTGGATGTTCATTTCAACCATTTCCAAAACCGACTTCGTTTATCTATTCTATAATCTCGCGTACATTAAACATATTGTTAACAACATCGTACAGCAAATCCCCAAAGTTACGACGCATGATCTGTGGCTGTAGTACGATAACCAGCAAGTATCTGTTTTATCGTTGGATACGTTCCAGAAAGACCTGGTTAGGTATATACCATACTTGCAACTATTACATAAGGGCTTGAGTAGAGCGAGGCAAGTGCCAAATGTTTTAATAACTTTGTCATGTGGTGTGAACTTTATGGTATATTCTTATTATTTGCTAACAAAGTAGATAACAAATGATCAGCGTAAAAGTATTTTGTTATTCCTACCGAAGATTTAGTTGGAAAAATATCATCGGCTCTTTAAGAGCTAGTAGCTTTTACTGTAAATCTTTCAGATGGAAATGCTACTCCAAATTCATATGTCAATCGCAAGGAATATAACTTAATTACAAAATAACAACCGCAGAGCGCGCTTAAAAACTTTATAATTTACCTATGCTAACTAAACTAAAATTATAAACCTTTAACGATAATCGTATGCGATAATATGGCGTAATTGAAACACAAAATTATCTTCTGAAATGTGATCAAAATTCTACAGTTCTACGCCCACACGACGAATATAACAACAAACCTCATTTGTTAAATAGCAGCAAAATAATAGGATGAGTATTCTAGGAAATCAAAAATAGTCTTAATTTGTTATGAATAAGTTAATATAACTTTCAAACTTAGTATAAATAGTCCTTAAATATTCAGTAAGGCCTGTTAGCTCTGGGTTTAAAATAAACATAAACTTTGGACTGAATCAAATCTCAAATCTACAGATAAAATTAGTTAATTATCCTTTTACCTGTTGCCGAAAATAATAGCAACTAGAGAACTTCAATACCCTACTCACTTCTACTTTTCTTTTGTCTGCTTAAGGATTTGTTTTGATTTTTGAGGCAGTTTCTTTGATAAATACACGAAAAAAATAAGATTATCTACGTAAATAAGCTTCTCAATTCAAACTTGAATGAAGAACGAGAAAGAAAAGTAGCTCTTCACAACATAATTTTATTATAAAGCCCCATATCGGGCGCCAAATTACAGACATGTTCGTTTTAACGAACCGAACGGATTCATCCAATTTCCAGCCGGCCTCGATTCTCAATATTTAAAAATTCAGAGCATTCAGGTACATTACCGAGGTAAGGTCGATTTTATTGAATAAGAAGTCGGTTTGGTTCAATTTCATAACTAAAATCGTACATAATACTTTCTTTGCTACAAAATGGAAGGGTGATAATAAAGAGGAAAAAAAATGTAAAGTTCACAAACATTAAATTTTGGTTAAAAACGTACCTAAATTCCAGGAAAAATATCGCTAATAAAAAGTAGCAAAAGCTTAAGAATGCAACAAGAATATTTATTATCTATTAACATAAATGTTGAAAATTTACTTTTATTTTATCAAAGAGTAGTCCGCCATCCGACCAGCAAAACTTCGCTGCCTTTAAAATGCTTGATAATGCAATTCCAATTGCCCAGAAGGATTCGCTTTTTATAATCATTACAGTGAACGTGAATGCGATGGCAATTACCATACAATAAAGAGGTCAGACACACCGGCAAACGTTGGAGTGCAATTTCCTTAACCCACCCTCGGTGTCCCATTTCACTCTCAGCATTTAAACGATAGTCGACAGAAAATAATCATCTTTAATAGCTAACCGATACTATCATTATAAAGTCCGCACATTTTACCAAACACCCAAATTTTACAGACCGAATCATGTGCCACTGTAGTCATTCTAGTTTAATTATAAAGTGAGGGAGTTAAAGCATAACTAATTTTCATAACACTTGCCTTGACCTTTACGTTCCAACCCAGCCGTCAATCAACGTAAATCGATACACTAAATTTGACACAATGCTTTCACTTCTCACTAGTGACACAAGTGCGTCAAATCCACCAACCACCCTTCTCCCAACTCCCCTCCTGTCCATTACCCGCGATGAAACCACGGTGCAGTAGCGTTCCCGAACAATGGACCCAAAGAATGTAAGCGTCGGAGTGTGAAAATTTCCTAGCAGAAATGAATTTTCAACTGCTTTTCAAATATTTAAATGCACCGCTCAACTAACCTAACCTGTCGCCTGCGACCGCGAGTTTTTCATTCGACGATTAACATTGGGCTGTGGGAATTTTTAAAGTATCAAAAATAAAGAGTTACTTTGAATAAGCGTTTAAATGTTACGCTACTTTCCAGCGATTTATTTTTAGCAATGGAAGAGTACTTATTTCACTTCCCTGTATAAATAAAGAAACGGCCCGGTTATTAAATAAGGTTTAATAAACGAGGCTGTAGTTAAATAATATATTAGAATACAGGTTTATGTTGGGCGCCAAAGTTGATACCATAAAAGGAAACGAGTCGGAACTGCGATGAAACTTGAACCATAACTATATTTCACCGAAATGTTTTTTTTTAGATTCATACGAGTGAATTACTTTTACGAGTATTTATGATAAATTGTACATTCCTGGCCTCACAGCGCAAAATTTAAAGCATTCATATGTATTTACCTAAATTAAGCTAAAATAACAAGTACATAATACATACAAATAGTCAGTATTCAAAAATATCGATAAATATTGCGTAAATCAAATTGGGTATTTTAATATTTGCGAACAATTTGATTAAATATGCGTAACAAACATTACATCGCCCATAAAACGATAATGTTTTAAATACACTAAGCGTAAAATAGAATCTCTCGTTGCCAATTCATATCCGAGATGTTCGTTTCATTCATGCATACGGCAAATATTCAGGTATAGGAAGCCATGTTTAAAATTGGAAACTTTTATATAATGTCGAAGCCATTTCATACCAGTGCACTTTATTGAAATAAAATTTTAACTTTATGCCTGTTATGTATAGCTTTGGCAAAGTCCTTAGATTTGATTTTGGCGCCCAATCAGGGACGGCTGATAGGGATGAATGAAAGAGAAAAACACTGCACAGGGCCGGGAGAACTATTAAAAAACATAAAAAGAACGCTACTAGTTTTATCCAATTACAAAGATTTAACAGAGTCATGTTTAATGGCAAAATCTATAAAACCTCGTTTGAGCTCCTGCAAACGATTCAAATAATGCAATTACATTGCAGCGGAACTGTGTAATGCGATTACATCTAAAGCTGCAATTACTTTTGATTGGATTTAAATTGCTATTGTAGTAAACTGTAATAAGAAAATTGTAACGTATTAATTCCACTCCAAAAGTATGACATTACTATCCTTCCCGTGAAGTCGAGTAAAATAGAAACTGCATAAATATTCTGAAAAGAGTCTTTAAAATTACGTCGTTCATAAAAAATATTTATGAGATTATTACTGACGTCTATCTAACAGCAAACGTACGATAACAAACACAAACTCAATGTTATCTTGGGACGTAGAAAAATCTCATCAAATTTAAGATGGTAACAAAATCATCTATCACTAACAGCAAATAAGTATTCAAATCGCTAGTTCTACAAAATCCTAGCATACTCGCAACTACCATCTCTGATCTACAAAGTTAGTCCATTAACTGTTGTAATCAGATAATTTTCTTCTTAGAGAAAATTGCTTCTCTTGAGAGAGAAAGCCAAAGAAGAATAGGCAAATATAGATTTATTGAGCGCAAGAAAAGATGTAAAACAAAATTCTTGTTTGAATTATTTACTACATACCAATATCGTTTTTAGATAAATATCAAAATAAAAAACATCTTCGCAAATAGAGATAAAGAAAAAATAAGTTTTATAGTATTTTTCTGCAATTTTTCACAAAGTCTGCATAATCATGTAACCATGTAACAATAGATAGTTAATTAGACACTTGTAATGTAGTATAAATTATACAATGTGTAGGCAATGGAACTATAATTATACTAATTACAAACCTAAGTATTTCTATTAACATACAACTATTTCCACCTTATGATATCAAATCAAGTTCAGTTAACTTAACAGAATAAATATTAAGTGAACGGATGCAAAGCAAACATCCAACTTAAAGTAAAGTATAGAAAGATAGTTACATTACTAGGTAACATCTTTGAATAGTTTTGTAAGTCATAACTATATTCCCATTCATTTTATTCCAGATCAAGCCGGAAATGGAAAAGTGGGAAGACATGAACTATAAGTAACCCTCGCGGTCGGTATTCTACTAAGTCGCAATTTCCTTTGTCGAGAACTTATATTCTACTCTGAGTAGATAATGTAGTAACAGTTGAGAAATCTGATGGGTCGTTAACGATTCTACGATAGGTACCTACTATTTACGTTAATGTAATATTCATAGAAGATAATAATAAATACATACTTGTTGCGTTGATACCTCATTTAAGTCGTATAAGCCGAAAAATATAGGACTATACAAACAGATTTCACTTGGAAATTCTAAAATTAAGAGTAGAAATTATTTACTCAAAAATTAGCTCATAGACTATTTAAATATACCTACTATTAAATAATCCATATTAATAAAGGTACGACAAAAGTATTCCCCTGATAGTAATCGTAATATTAGAGCCGCAATTTTCCATCGCGACTACACCTCTATTACAAGCTTATTACCGGCTCTAAGCGGTAATAGGGTATGCGCACCACTGAATAGACAGTAACTATGAATGGCTATAATAGAACTGTAACGGACTGAATATTTGGATCAGAATATAAACTAGCTACATCAAATTGGTTATGATGAAATACTAGTCGAAATAGGTTCTTGGAATTTATTTTAACCTACTTTTATTTTTATATTTCGCGATGACTTGAGGACGTGGCTTTGTGGTGCCCATTTTAAGAACTTTGTTTTGCCCATTTTAAGAACACATATTGCCCATTAAACGCTGTTACTTAACACTCAATCACATGGATTTGCATGGATATGGTCACCTCAGAATGATATTAATTAAAGACCACTTCCTTAAGAATCTGAATCCCAACAATAAGTTTTCAATAAAATTATTATTTCATTTACTATAATGTACAACTACTTAGCGTTAAATTCGCCCTAGGTAAATATAGGTTGTCTATACTCTATGACCAAATTTAAACAAAATTAGATTTTTGTCATTCTGCTAATATGTCTTAGCTCCATCTAGTGAGTAACGAAGATAACGTATTATATTATTGTGCTAATATTTCTTTGTTGCGTAAAATATACTGCTCCAGAGAATTACAGAATTTACGACGAGCGACAAAATGAAGAAGCCACGGGGCGGAATCGCTTATATAAACTTTACTGCGAATAAAAAATAGCTTTGACAAGTGACCGGGACTAACTCGAGACGTCTCCCGCTCTGCACTTTTTGCCCGACAAAAGAAACTCTTAATATATATCAAAAGACTATTTTAAAAAGTGCTTTAAAACGAACATTTTCGTGACGAAACGACGCGATCTCCGCTACGGTTTAAAATAAGCAATTCAAGGTTTTGAAGGTATGAAGAAGTATTTAGCATGCATGTATGTCAATTACCTGGTTACTCAATTAAGTAACACTTAATAATACTACTTGATACGTCAAAAGCAATATTCTAGAATATTTGTTTTATCTAGACGATGGATCATTGGATAATTGTGAAAGATTGGAACTTCAAATGATTAATTTTGCTCACTTAAAGAAAACGAAAATCCTGCTTATCCGAAAGAATTACTATCCAACGGTTTCAATCAATAAAAAACTTGTATAAAACCGGGAAAATTTACTAACAAATGTACAAAAAAAAAACTAATGGTCAAATATGTAACAAAGTGAAAACGGGTAATTATTTGCAAAAAATATATTTTTTAAATCCCAAATCGCAAATCCCCTGTACGAAAATTTGATAGCATTACAAAAAGGAGGTTATGGAGTATTTTTACGAACATGGACGTACTCGTAACAAGGGATATCACCCTGTTCAGGGTGAACTTGACAAAAGGACCTCGAAAAGGCTTTTGTGGGCCACTCAGTCCCGGAGCCAAGCATTCTTGTGTGCAGGATTTCATAACGTCAAAGGATAGAAATCGGACCTTGTCGAATTAGATTTATTTCAAAAGAAACATTTGAAAAACATATTTACAAAATGTCGTACGATATAGTAATGATAATGAAATGAGAAATAAATATTTGTACAGTTTTGGATTGTTGTGTCTTCAGTAGCAGTATTTAAAGAGTTGAATTGTTTTTTAATGTCAATAAAATACCAGGTAAATACTGGAACGGAACGCACCAGTTGTCTTTGTCAAAGTTGCAATAATTGTATTGCGACACGCCAATAACATGCGCAGACCTTTAATAAATAAATAATCGGTATTTTTGTATTTTTTAATCACAATTCAATTTGTGCCATTTATGTACATTTTTCTTACTGGTACGCTTGTGTCAAATCTTAAAAAACTGTTATAATAGAATTAATAAATCTCATGCAGACTACGTACACTTAAAAAATAATTTCATGCCAATTTTGTAAATAGAAAAACAGGATAATTTTAATATAATTTAATTTTGAAAACTTCTCAACACAATTGTCTCAATTTGAGATAAATTGAATAAATGAACTGAATGAAATGAATATTGATAATTGAATTGGATAAAATGAACCTAATTTATACAAATAAATGGTGATTTAATTGTGTATTATTTACCTCAAATTGAGGTTAAGCAGTTTTCAAAAATAAATAATTCAAAATGTAATCGCTTAAAAGCATTCCTTGGAGGTGTTTACGTAACAACACACTCAATTTACATAACCGCGGGCGATTTCGAAATCTAGATCTAGTGCCCTAATTACTTAGACGTAACAAAGCCGTAGGGTACCTAAAACCGACTAAACTGTTGACTGTAATATTAAATTACGTAAATGTTACATTGTTACAAAACTTACAACGCGAGGAATAATTGAAATGTATTTTATTCAAACTATTTCAAGTTAAATTTACATTCGACCCAGAAAAAGCCAAGAAATACTATTAAGAATACATTTTGTAACTTCTCGAGATCCATTTCACATTGAATAATTCTAACTTGGGTATAGTTTCATTTGAGTTACAATAAGTATTAAAATTTAAATTTATTAAATTTTGTTGCGAAAATGTGAGAATTTAAAAGGAATATAAGACCTTAAATATAATTCTGTAACATATAATGTAAAGCAAAATATACCAATGTGACTTGAATCGTTAAATACAAATGTATGTATAAAATAATTTACATATACATTTATACATTAGAGTATATTGAAATATATGAAACTTACATGTGTAGTCCCAACTGTCTTGGTCATTTTTGAATACGTTCAATCTTTCGGGCTGAAACAGAACAGAGAGAAAAGAATTAGGTAAATACAATACAGTCCATTTTTTTAACTTGTCCTATTTAGCACCCTGTTTTACGTAAACCTTGTATGCGAAATCACACATTTTCATGTTATTTACACTTTTCCAGTAATGTTTAAGTGATTTCATTACTGCACTATCACATATATACATATGCTTTAATATTCCCAAAAACTTTTAAAAATAAGCCGTCAAAATAACGGATTATAGATCTATATTATGACTTATCTTTAGATGGATTCTGAAGTATCTGATGTGAATAACAAAGCGATCAGAAAATAAGTTGCAGAACAACATCTGCCAGGTCAATTAGTAACCAATAAATTGTAAATTTTTTTTTACAATAACTACTTTTACCAGCTTCCCTGGTCATACATAAACTTAACAAACATTGTTAGCTTCAAGCAATTATACAATTATTTAAGGCGAAAATTAAGTCTTAGAATTTTTTGTCCTACGAACTGAAGGGGTTTTTTTCTCGTATCCGCTATAAAGATTGTGATACACAGCTAGAGGCGCCCAGGCGACGGATGCATTTGCCAAAATTGGGTACAAGAACAACGGGGCACCCTCATAATTCATATTTGTAAGCCCACCCTTAGTTTCGCCGAGCTAAGATACAAGCCAAGGCTTAAGTTTTAAATGAATAGAATTCTTAAATTTCTTCTATATTATATTTTTTTCTTCAAGGCCATGAAGCTGTTATGAAATCTCTATTATAATTATAAATACTATTTTTTTGTTATAAATACAACTTATGATCGTGTAAATACTATTTCGAGTAATCGTTTACAATGCACACACTAAATGCTCGGATTGCTAGTGCATTTTCAATCTAGATTTATCATCGAAACACTACAATCTGTTCCTACCTGTACGTGGAATTAGTGAAATCTACTAAATCGTAGTGATGTAACGTAACCGAAATCGTAGACAGAATATACTATGTAGTAGATACGCAATTTCAGATATACCTTAAATTAAGAAATTCATAGAACTAAGAATTTATCCAAGTTTGTTTAAATGTAATGTAAAGTTTACGCAGAACTACACCGTTACGAAGAAAACTGAGTCTGTGTTTGACTGAGTGAAGTCACAAACTCTTACGTGTCTGTATTATTGTTAAAATGGTACCTTAAATCGAACTTTTTACGTATCAAAAGTTCGACAATCTCACCTTAGCCAGTTCGACTATTATTACATGAAACTCATACAATGCGAGTGGAGACCCGACTGAATATATTGTTTGCATACCATATCCGAAATGTACCGCAAACAGCATCCCTATCAAGCGTGCTCGGTACATTGGTAATACTCACGCCACTCACGCCCTGCCGCATCTACATAATTATGATCGGGCCGACACAATCAGATCGTGAGCCCGGGAGGATTGCATCGTGCACTTGTGTTTGGGAGATTGCTAGAGAGCTGTGCATTTGAGAGATTAGAGCCGTGTAGTGTACCTGAGTTGTCTAATGGAGCTAATTGAACAGTCTACTATCTTATAGATTGTGGTTGGTTACACTAAGCCAGTGTTCAGCTAACATAATAGCCAAGGAGCCAAATATGGAACATCATAACAATTAAATTGGAAGCCAAATCTGCTTTTTTAGTAAACGTTTATTACACTAAATAAGTAGTACACTACATTTCTTACTTATTAAATATCTATTTATTAATGACGACTCCGTAGCCTAGTTGGTAATGACCCTGCCTGCGAAGCGAGGAGTCCCGGGTTCGAGTACTGGCCGGGGCAGATATTTATGTGACAGATAAATGATTGTTCTCGGGTCATGGGTGTTAGTGATGTGTTATTTTTGTTGTCCATGTCACCCGCGACACAGGGAATACTACTGCGGGGGTATTAGTGTATTAGCGTTTAGCGTTTATCGATACTAATCCAGACTTACTAAGGTATGGTATTTCGACCACAGAGCATCCTCTAATAATAATAACGCGGCTGCCATTATCGTTATTGGCTCAGATGGCGCGTGCCGCGTAGACGGGCGACAATTGAATTATCGCGTGTGATAGATCACATCGTGTCACTAATTAGCACGGCGCTTCTCGTAATTAACCTTAATATTGCGTAATAATTTCTATTATATGAAAGTTTAAATAAGGAACATGGGTTACTTTAACAAGCAAGGATTACATTAGAATTAGATCGCCCAAAGTTGTGACTGTAGGTGTAGTCGTCAGGGCGTTCTACCTACTAATAAAACCGAGATTCATTTAATGCCACTCTCGTAACAATCCAAATAGTTTAGTGCTTTAAAAGTTCTACAATATATTCAAATCGTTGTAAATTACTACACTAAGCATAAGGAGTCTAAAGAAATAAACTGTACAAAATCCCTACAATAATTACTTCGACCAGACCCAAAAGCGGATTCAAAACTACTCATTGAACATAATCCGGCACAATTCCACAATTCTGTTAAACGAACTGTACTTATGTAAGTAAATAATATTGAATTCTCTAGACCCCGTCAGCTGTCCAAAATGAATGAACGCTCATGAACCAATATGAAAACATTTCGGCGTTCGGCACTTGCATTATTATTGAGCTTAATTTTTGTGATAAACTGCACGCAATGAATTTCATTTACGTATGCAAATGATAGACAGTCGAACGCGAATTATAATTTTCATTGTCATACTTTACAGTTGCGCAATTTCGTAAAAGATAAATTACTGGCATCGAATCTTGCTGTATTGAAATTTAAAAAATATTCTGACGCATACACGATGAAGTTTCCTTTTGTGAAGCAACTTTTAAAAATTTTGAAAATTATATAGGATAGGCTTTCCCTAGCACAATTGATCAAAAAATCCAATGACACCTTATATGTTCGTCAGAAAATCCAAATGGGATTGTAGAGCATTCGAGAAAGTGGACTTGATATACTCCCGAAAAACATTACCCTACTTCTAGCGCAATCGGATACACATCCTGCAGACTGTAAATTTACGAATTCACTGCATAATCAATCAATCTGTCATCTCTTATATTTAAAGTGGGCACGAAGAATGCATAGATCCATAATCGGTGGTTGATCACTTAAGCGAGGAGGATCGAGTGCCCTCAAGAGTTTCGTTGGCGGCCATCTTGTGCCCCTTTGAGGCTTTGAATCTCGTCACGATCCCCACTAGGGGTTCCCGACTTGTAAAGGGTTATCAAAGCATTGTAGGTACGCTGTTTTAATGTCTTTACCGTAAGACGAAGTAAAGGAAGAATGGATATTGTTAATGTTCAAAATAGGTATATATTTATTTTCTGTACGGCTCTTGATAACTTTACAGATAATATTAAGTCTACTTTTGTGACCCAGGTGAATTGATTTGGGTGCTTTAAGTCTACTTCCTCTAAATTATTTGAGTTGCTTAAGATTAAAGTTTATAACGATACGATTTGCAGGTTAATAACATTGTTGTTGTTAAATTGAAGTAGAGGCGCTCGAACCACGTCGCATGTATTGTAAACAAAAATAGCATTATTAGGTTTTTTAGTAAGTATTAAAGTTATAATTAACAGTAATGTACTACTAGTAGTATTGTTTTAATGACGATTAAGTTCTAAAATCGTACCAGTTGAAGAAATTACAAACGTTTTTAGTGTACTACGAAAGTAAGCAATCACTGTTTTACATTTTAGTATAACTACATTGTATGAGATTTAACACACACGCGAACTAATTTTAAAAAAAAGTTCCAACGTTAATTGTAGGAGTTGATGGCGTAATTATGTTTCAGATTGTTTTAATTAGGTTCTCCCAGTTTCCAGCCGGAAAAAAATTAATTATAACTTTTTTTGTATCTACGTATTGAAACGAGCAACGTTTTTAATTAAAATAAGCTACTGGTCATTATTTAATTCGTATTTTTATATGAAGGTGCTTACATATAAACCACCTACATACGATTGGTTGCAATGGAGAGAGCGATGTATCACGATCCTTCTTTCAAGGGGTCAATTCCATCGCAATAATACGGCCTCCATTATTATACAAACTGTTGCCGATTAATAATAATAAAAACGGAACGATTACCATATAGTTACTACCATACCACAGAGTACTACTTGCCATCAAAAATATAGTATACATATTAGCATAATATGAATAAAAGACTAGCAAGATTTTATCAAATTTAGTAAGACAATGATTAACCCTTTGCTTAAAAATATAAGTTACAAGAAAAAAAAAATTATAACCGATAAAAAAACAATAAAATTTTACGTCGTCGCACAACGAGCGTGTATTCCGATCTAGCGAGGGTTAATATCGACTTAATGCGAAAGTTTAGCATTCCACATGAACGTTTATTTACTCGCTGCGAATACCGAAACAGGAGTATTTTTTTAATGTGTTTTCCTACTGGAAATGTGGGAAGTATAGCGCATTTTTCGATTATCAGACAAATTGTTTTTTTTTTTATTGGAAATAAGTATTTAGCTATAGGGGGCAATTGAGTATGTGTAACTTCAAATATCTAATACCTATATATCGTACTTACACAGCTCTTTGTGAAATACGAATTATACTCTTTTTCTCTTCTATACACAATAATGTATTATGGTGGATAAAGTTACATGAACAAATGACCACATAGGTAATCGCTATAACCATGATGTCACTAATGGTTGTAAATGATCGGATCACACACATTTCAGAGCAAAGTCCTGTAACCAAACCACTAAGCCATCAAAGCTCATTACACTAATTGCTTTACGTAATTAACACCGCGAACAAACACGGTTCAATTGGTGCAAAACGACGCGTCGCAACGCCGGCGAGGGAATATAAACGATTATCTACGCTTGATCTGACTAATCAGATTCAAATTAGGAACTTAAGAACACAGCTCACATAACGAACGTCAAAAATTTTACAATTTTTTACTTTTAAAATAGAGTATGTAAGTTACCCCTCACATTGTGACAGGAGACCCGAGCCCAGCAGTGGGACAGTTATGGGTTGTAATGATTATGATGATGATGATGTAGGTAAGTTATTATTTTTCAGAATAAGTAGGTAGTTTATATTGTCTGATTCCATGGTCATTCCTAATGTTTCGATAAACATACCTACTATTTTATCACCTTTATGAAAGACAATCCTGTATTTAATTGAATTAGGTAATCATATAAAAAACCTGATTCTATAGTATTGAGACAACCTTCACAATATAACAAAAGGTTTTTAATGATTTTTTTAAAGTGTTTAAGAAAGTTCCTATATGGTTTAGATTTACAAATGGTCTTCACTAACTCATGATATTTTTTTATCTTTCGCTCGTTAAACGCCAGTGATCGCGAAAGTAATTAAGCTCATACTTTATTTTATATTGTGGATTAAAATGAATGTGAATTAGTCCAATAAATAACTGACCTAGAATATTTATTTCTGCAATTTAAAACAAACATCGCTAAATATTTAAATCAATGATTTTATTTAAATTGAATGTGTATATGGAAATAATAAATTGTCATTTAATGTCAGTGGCGTAATTTTAAGTGTTAGATATTCGAAGAGTTTTGGACACGTCGCTGGCAAATTAACAGACATTAACAAATATTATCAGTAACAAAGACTGTATACATCTGAGTCACTTAAATAGGTTAACTTAAACATCCTTTCAACCAGTTTTGTAGAATTCCACAGTAAAATGAAAATGAAAATTTAATTAATTAAGATTAACATAATAAGTCAACGATAACAACATTTTTTAACATCCGCCGTAACGTACGAGGTACTTAGGCAACTGAAAAACCAACGTTAATTGGTGTCTTTTATTCACGAAATTAGAACACAGTTTCAAAAACAAAATTTCGGTTTCCCGTTCGTATCCATTCACCCATTCATTCTAACAGAACGAGTCCACGGCAGTTCGTTCCCTGTTTCGTTCATTCCTTCCATATTCCGAATTAGAAATATTTTTTCCGTGTAATATTCGTGGTTAACAAATTATCTACCTGAAATATTATTTATGTTAACTGCCGCCAGCATTTCGTGTATGAAAAAAATATTCGAAGCTGGAAATATTACGTTACGCTTTGTTTAGTTAACACAATTATCTACAATGGAATTATTATTGAATAGCTACTGACCTCGAAAAAATCGTATCATCTACGGATATTTACTACTGTAAAACTTTATTCTTACGAATATTCCAAAACCAAAATAAGACAAATCGGTCGAGCTGTAACGTGACCAATTTGAAGATATTACTCGATGTTACTCATATCTACTGCTAATATTTTAATATCAAAGTCAATGTGACATCATACTCGTATCCCAACACAATGTCCGCAACATGGACGTGCAAGGGATCGCAAACAAGCTCTCAGTTGCATTGTTTCTAAACAAAGTTTTGGCAGCTCGACTACGGCTGCGGGAGATCAACTCCTGTTGTAGGTGTACAACTGCGGCTGGCACTCGCCTTGAGGAATTTGAACTCCATTGCAATAAACTTCCGTCTGCTGGTGTATAAGAATAGGACAACTTCAGTCTTCTTGTCTCTCGTATTGTCTCTATCTAATTACGAAAAGTTGTTTAGTTTCATTTACCTATACAGTTATACGTAACCTTAGCTTCCATGTTACATTTAACAGGGATATTTTACTTGGTGAAAATTTGGACAAGGTTGATTTTTGTTTAAAGTAAATGCTACGAAAACATTTTTTTTTTTACTAAGAACAAAACTTATTCCAAATATTACGAATAGACACAGCACACGATCGTCAAAAGTAAAACCAGAATTGATAAACAGTTGACATGACATTGACATCTTCCAGACAGGGAAATAGAACGGTTACAATCTATTATTTGACATAATAAGTAATGGGGGAATTTCGACCAACGAGTGAGTCATTTAATTTAAACAGGACACACCATTTAGTGTTAATCTAAACCTAAATCTAGATATTATGTAGGATACCTACAGTGGAACAATAATCTAAGCCCGTCGAAGTCCAACTTTGACCCAAGTTTAGAACTTTGTTATGAACTTTAGTTTGATATTTCCCAATGTGCAGTACAAAGGCAGATAACAGATAATGCAGCTGATAATTAATATTACTTTTAGATAGTAAAATAGCCAATTCCCGTAGAACTTTGTAATTCATTAGCTAAAACTTTCGAACTAAAACACGATGCTATTTCTGCGCTGGACCAAGTTTTATACGTTTCAACTTAGTTCTCGGCGAGTTGTTTTGAATCATTAACTAGTATTTGATAATATTTTTTTATCAAATAGGTGTTCTACAAATTTTGATTCGAAATCCGAACCTATTTTCATTTTTGGCGTCCGTAACGATTTCGATTTCAAATACTTTTAAATATTACATTTTTATTTCATCAAATTATAACAAGGAGAAAGAAACATTTAGCTTTTAGTTCTAAAAATATTTTTCTTTTTGTGCAGTGGAGTAAAAATATGAATTTAAAAATGTTGAATTCAGTTACAAATATTCACAGTATTTCGTATTCATTCAACCGTTCATTCAATGAAACAAATAAATTTTGTTTTAGTGTATTTCAGTAAGCGGAACGTCGCCAATAATCCGAACCTAGATCTAGACTAGACACAGGGACGCCCTAAAACTCTATGAAGATAACTTTGTACTCTGGTCAGAAATGTTCGTACCACTTTGTATAGTGCTCATAGTTTGTGTTTATTTTAGTTGACCACGTTTTGCTTTGAGAGTATTAATAATTTAATATATTTCGATATTTCCATCTCACATTAATTTATGACCTGGGTTCTTAACGTGGGGATAACAAAGAACCTAATTATTAGGATCGTAAAATAAAAGTTACAGGAAAATGTAACTTGTATTGTTTGTTTTGATAACATATTAAAGACAGCGCAAAATCGGTTTTCTTCGTAGGTCATAGGGGTAACAATATTGAAAAGGTTAAGGTCCACTGATTTAGGATATAGTGGGTTGTGGACCAATTTCGATATAATAGTATTTCTGACATCAAATATCACTAAACTTCATGCAAAAACAGCTGTGATAAGCAACTTTCCAATTTCAAATTTTACTAACGTGTATTCATCCGATAAGTTAGCAAACATATTCACCGTAATAGATAGTTTTGTAGAACAAGCTTAGGAGGAACCGTGTTAGTACAATTAATTCGAGACTGGATTTAGAACCGCGCACGACCTAAAGCTGTCTAGGGTTAACTTTGACCTGCGGTTAGAAGTTGGTCTGATATTTCCAAAGTTCTATTATTGTTGCACTAGAGCATAGCTACCAAGCTTCGACCGTTATGTGGATATTTCCAGAACTCACAGCTTTCTCTAGCTTATACGAACATAGATAAGAGATCTTGACGAAAAAATATTTCAGTATCCTCATGATAACAATCTAACCACGTACCTACCCGCATAATTCGGGCCTGTTAACATCTTAACTCCCTACTTAGCCCCGTAACCCGTAAACGTCTGACTAACAAGGGTTGCAGAACATTCCGGAATCATAATGCCCTATAAATATTTATTTATAAGCGACCCTCGTAAGGAGCGATTACTCGACGACAAATCACAATATGTTGAGCGAGGAGAAAAAAATAGAGAGCACAAAATGGGCCGAAAGGCCCGCGTTTAGCACACAAAGGGAACCATTACGTAGCGTCCGGTAACAAAAATTGATCACCCCTGGCCGAGCACGACTATACAGGGTGGCATCGTACAGTCGGCGGGGAAAATATGAATCGGCGTTTCAGTGGTGCAGTTCGCTTGAATGAAAATTAGCAGGAAAAGAATTTCGCTTTCAGAAGGAAAATAAGCGAGTGAAATGAAATCGAAGAAAAAAAGTACCTACTGCCTGAAAGTACTCAAAACTGTATAATGTAAAGTATTATTTGCGATGCTTATATCATCCATTGATGAGTCAAAGGATACCTACTTAAAATTCTCTTGATTACCGAAGTTAGAAGATAGCTAGGTATTTGAAATTCGAAAATTAAGTAACAATTTTCAGTAACCTAATGCATATAATTTTGTTTGGTCGTGCATTTTTAAGCGTTCTCATTATGAATGTTACAATCAATCTCAATTTCGTTCAAGTTCACCTCCAATTTCTTCGGTCTTCGTCTTTCTACACAATGCGCGAATCTTAGCATATTTCATTGTTGTGGAGAGGCAGTGATTTATATACCCACTCGGAGGTAACGATTGTAATAATATATAATGTTTTGTCCTTTTTTTATATCGTTACTGTTGTGATCAACAACGCTACGTTAGGTAAGAATGCTATATATTTTTTCTTTAAATATACTCGCATATGAGCTAATGGACCACATGATGATATCAGTTGGCGCAACCAATTATCGTCTCAGTTAAATTTTCACTAGATATATCTACATGGAAGTCTAAATTGAAAAGAACAAAGAATCTCCAATTCTTTTATAATATCCAAAGATATCGTATGCAAAACGAAATAAACCAAAAACAGAATTTTCGGGAACAAAAATATATTCCACAAACACACTGTCCAATTAGAAATGATGTCAAAAATTGTACATTGGGGAAATAAGAGGAAACATTTGAATCGGACAAGCAAGAACTAAAAAGAACAAGAGACGGGAACAAAAAGAAGATTCTCGTACAATGCAGTTAAATGAACCAAACTTACGTCTACTTCTTTTTATGAACGAAGTCTAGAAATTTGGTAGATAAGTCTAGAATGTTCCGAAAGATTAATTAGCCATTTGAAATTACCTGACTGCGTTAGACGGAGAGTAATGTATTTTAGCGTAATTGTATGTAAGTATGTAGGTAGATACGTATATTATCTAATTTGTGTGCTGGAAGGGATGACGGATTTCAACTTATAAGGTGTCATTGGATTCGACTCCATAATGCGAATAAGCATATTTCTTTTATTTTACGATGCTAATACCCCACATAATACAATTTGTAGCATTCGGATTTTTGTTTTTCTATTAATGGTTCAAGTAATCATTAAGTAATCTTTTAAACTTACGTGCAAAATTGACGATAAAACAAAGAGGCTATCGCAGCCTGTATTTAAATTGATAATGAATAATTGAAGTCTTGAATTGGTTCCCTCTACAAACCCTTATTGAATTTTTGAGTCTGGATCCCTCGTAAAATTTTAACTAACTAATATAGCCCTACCGGATCTCATCTAAATTTTACAATCTTTTGGAGTTATCGTTTAAGGGCTCTTATTAAACTTTCAAGTTGTTTTGTGTTGTGTTTTATATTTAGGTAAGTAAAATTTGTAATAGGGATATGTAACGGAAGCTAAGAATATAGTAAAAAAAAATTTTGGTATAACTATGTCATGGACCCGAAAGTGTTGTACGTAAATATAGGTATTTTTTTTTATAAATAAGTTTTTACATCGTAAAATAACCTTAAAATGGCGGCGCTTCCCCTCCACCGCGCACGATTTTTCATTGTTCTCGGCCATTGTAATAAATTTTTGATCCTTTATGATATGAATGATCAACTGTATACCCCGATTTTGTCATTATGTCATTAGGTTTTTAGGATTGCTCCTATATGACAGCAAGTTTAAAGACTTATTCACGTCAAAAAGGGTTTAAGAACCTTTGATAAGAAGTATTAAAAGCCTTACAAAATATTTTTGTTTTTTCATCCATCAGTAACCTGATACTAAAGTATCTCCACGGGACACCCTCACCATTAAGTGTCCCATAGAGACATCTGTTTACTCACGATCGGCACTTAACATCGCAGTTAATAAACGTAATATCTTGATAGTAATTCCCTATTAAACATACGTTTATAAGACCTTTCAACACTTAGGTTGGTCAGCAATCTTTCAACTAATCAGCACGGATTTTTAATTCACGACTTAGGCCTCCTAGAGGGCGTCATATTTATCATTATATGACGTCACATAATTTGACCAGTGGACAAATATTTTGAACGAAATCACATATTTTGTCAAATTATGTTAAGTTTTGAGGGAACAAATACACATCAGTTAAAATGTTCCATTCCTTCGTCGGGAAAATCTTAAAAAAAAAATTTTTTTATATCTTTTTTTTACGCTACATCCATTTTCCCCGTTAACTGTACGATTCGCATGATTTTCGCACGGTATTATAAAACAAAAGAAAGTCGACTCACCTTGGCAAACTCAATTTTGAGTGTACAGCATCCCGAGTAGATGTCGCAGCCGTGTAGCGCCTCCTTTGCTCTCGTCGCTGACTCCACACTCTCAAACTTGTGGCATTGAGTTAAAGTGCATTATTGATTGGCAAAAATTGTACACACATTTAATACATAAGTTATTATCGCAATTGATGTAATACTTATTATTATGGAAATATGTTTTGAATAATATACCTAATATTATGATATGACCCATTGCTTTACCATGTAACTACACAAGCAAGCATGTTCATCAAAAATTAAGAGAGATTTTTTTTTAATATTAAACGCCGTTATCTACTTATACGAATAACTACCAAATCTTATTCACCGTCATACTACAAAGAAAAGGAAAAGGAAATAACGCGAAAAAAAAAACTTTATCTTGTATAAAAAATTAAAAAATAGCTATTGCAAGGCGTCGGAGTGTTCGTCCAGTCTATCAAAAAAGTAATTCAACGAAGCTGCCGGGGCTTGCAATTCAATAGATAAATTTATTACCGGCTTTTCGATAACCGACCGTTTCGCACCAAGTTACATTGTCCGGCTAACGTCAGCCGATATTCACGAATATTAACAAACTTTGTTACTGGAAATTCAATTTTAAAGCCGCCCCGTCGGAATAAATAATAACGTTGCCATAAAACCACTTACTGTGTTTCGTGATTTGCATGATAGAGTAATGCAGTCATTTTTAGGGAACGCAAATAAAAAATACATCGCAGTATCAGCTGCCGAATTGGGGCACTAATAGGATTTTCAGTGGAATGTTTTATGAATAAATAACAAAAATTTTCGTTGATACGAAATTTACAATTTAGCATAATTGATTTTCTGGTTAGTCTTTTCCATGAAAAGCAACAAACAATATTATTTGTACATAATCGGCTACATCTATTTAAGTTAAAGTTGAAGTTGGGACAGAGTATGGTTTAGAACCACAATTAGAGCTGTTAAGTAGTGCTCATATGGAGATACTTCGAGGCACCAGCTAAACTATTACACATATGGAAGATCGGTAGTTATAAAATACATCAGGTGATGTGGAAAACTAAGGGCTCAACTGAGCTATTAAACATGAAATACGTCGCAGAACAACATTTTCCCGATCTATTACACCAATAAAAATAATCCAAGCCATTAATATAGCCACGCTGTGCGATGCAGATCGTTAGATACTTTTAAACGAAACACGGGTGGTGCACAATGGCCATCGCGAAATCCTGCGAACATTTATCGCTGCAACACGCGCAGCATCGTCATGCAAAATCCCAACAGGATTTCTCGCACCCAACGCAAATGCCATGCTTATCGCAATATGCCGTGCGCTTCAGAAAATTCCATGCTCAAAATACCGGCAAATACTGATCGAGCAGTTTCCGTTATCCGTTTGAAAAACAGATTGTGAAATCCCATGCCCGAGGACCTAAATTCTGATCATAAAATCCACATTTTAATTGCATAAATTTTCGCTTGGTAATAATTTAACATCAAAATGGTTTAATTATTTCGTAATACTTAGTTCTTTAGACGTGAGCGATTTAAGCCCTACTATTTAAACGGCGCTACTTATTTGACTTAAGAAGGTTGATAAAATAATGTAGATAAACTCCTGTCATATCAATGAAAAATAAAGATTCCCATTTCCCGACCACAAGATGACATACCGGGAAGTAACGTGACTTGCGCCTAAATTATGCAAATACTAACGTATAAGACTGCATAAACAGAGCCTTCGGTCTAAGCCGTTTTTAATATTACACAGAGAGCCTTACTTTGAAGGAAGAGTTTCAAAGAATTTGAATAAACCCCTTAAGGCGTTCCGGAAAAATAATTACAGAGGCACTAAATTTTCACTTGGAATGGCTTATAAATGTCAAAAAGGTACGCTGGACCTGCCGGTGTAATTGAAAATAATTTTGGAATATATTATACGAGAAGAGGAATGTTTAATTTTACCAGTTGTTTATAATTTACCGTAGCGTAATAAAATTATTTTTCATTTAAAAGTAAAAATATGAGTGTCTGTGATAATATAGAATTAAGATCCGGTATACAGAAAACGTCATACATGTAAGTAAAGTAAAAAAAAAAACAAATTAAAAAAAAAAAAAGTTAATTTGTAAAACGGACAAAAAAAATAATTCAACCATCGATCGTATGAACTGCGACGGAGTCTATTCATCAAAGTGATCGGCTTAACTGAATACAGAGTTTCCGATTGTTTTCATGTGATATGTCGTAAACTAGGGTTGACAGTAAGCGAGTATTTCAAATTTTTATTATTACAATTAAAAAAATAAACCCAGAAGTGTTAATAGAACTTTTAAAACCTACAGTTAAACCAAAAGTCTATAAGTTTATTAATAACAGAAAGGGCTCTTACTCCGCGTTGATTAGTTAATTTAATTTAAACTGCAAGTATTTGTCATTATTCCTTTACATAGTTTGGTACATAGTCATCAAAAAAACTATTCGACTTCCTGTAAGATTATGTGAGATTAGGATTCTTTTTGTAAAATTTCCTGAAATAATCTGTGCGAAAATGTTTAAATCTGTACAATCCAAACTACTGTTTACTCTCGAACAGCTGTTCCATACTCGTGTTACGAGAATTAAATAGAAATTGAATAAGAAAAAAAGTGTTTCCGGGTCGTCGCACCACTGACCTTGTACTACTATTAGAATGCCACCTACATTACCACCTAAGCGTAATATTTTGTAATTTAAGATTTATTTAAATCAATTAAATGCACAAAAAAATAGATAAAAAAAAATAATAAATCTAACCATTTTAAATAGAAAACATTTTTTGAAAGTATTTACAAAATTTAAAGTAATTAATATCCATATATTATTTAATTATGTGCATCTACATCACTATAACAATAATAGTGGATCATGTGTTAACTTTAGACATATTTAAAAAATATATATAACAACTACTACTTAGTGCCAATTAAAAAAAACAATATACAACTTACCAACATCGAAATATATCGCACGCATGAATTAAAATAAAACTCATAAAAAAAAATTAAAACTACAAAATATTATTGTATAGCAAAACAAATGATTCTGCCGTGTGCGATGCTCGTAAATTACAAAACTGCTATGACGATAAATCTCAATCCAATTCAAACGCACTAAATAACAAATAAGTATTCGCCGCACATTTTCGTTACACTACGGTGTGACAAACGGCCGTAGTTTAAACGTCCCACGTGCTGGCTATATTTCATCGAATTTTTACAACCAAAGTAACACGTGTAAAGGAGCTTCATGGATTCCCTACATTTAATCTTTTTTTCTACTGTTTCGTTTAATAATGGTACAAAAAAACGAGATCAAGACGCCAATAGGCATTAGTTTATCGAGCATAGATCAATTAATAATATTTTTTCTTTGCGATATAATAATATATACTTATACTTATTATAAGTATTATTTAAGCGGTTTTCTGGCATGAAAAATTATTTATAATTCAAATAATTACATTACAAAATATTGGAAAAAACTAATAGTTGCTAAAAGTGAAATATTCAAGATTTTGTCCAAATATTTTATAATAAGTGTCTGTATGAATTCGAAAGATTTTATGGGCCAAAAAGAAGGTTACAATTATTTTTTGATAAACAAAAATTGAATTGAATAACCCTAAAATATACAAATAAAATCATAATTTTCAACACATTATTTATTCATTTATAACGACCTAATCTTTTCATAAATTAATACATTTAAAAAACTATAACGTGTGGTGGAACTTGATATCTCCAATGATTTTTCTGTGAAAAATAACTGTATTAATCCGTACATCCTACGCATTCTGCCGGCATAATAAATCGTCTCAAACATCAACCGCTGTAAATTATTCAATAGCTTATATTTTATGCGAATCAATTATTATTATCTTTCGCCAGTGACAATGTTTAGATTTAAAAGTAAAAACAATTGAATTGTAAAGTGTTTTAACTCGTAACCGTTGCCAAACTTCATTGCAGTTCTTTACCTAAAACTAAACTGTTCGTATCATCGCGTATTTTCTGAGGACGGGGCTTATAGACACTCTTAGATAATTTAATACAAATTCCTGCCATTAACACATTAATAAATGTTACGACCAGGAATAAAAAATGAAAAAATTTACATCACAGTAAAAATACTTATCTTTGTCATGATCGGCGTAAAATGCGTAAAAAAATATCCGCCCTGGGTGCGTAATCTTATAAATGCGATCGCGTGTAAATCACCGACTCCACGTAAAACTGTCCCGACACTAATTGCGGTCCCGTAATAGAAACATCACTACAACTGTTGATGCCACGAAATATTTGAATACAAATTATTCCGCGTTAGTAACACAACGTCCAAAATAAAATAACAGATTGCTAAAAATAACTTGATTTAAGTAAGGATTACTAGCTGGCGTAGTACTAGTTACCTACGCAGTTTTTATAACCTCGCAAACGTAACCTCGTACACAACTAATATTATTTATTTGACGACAATTCAATTTTATTTAACAAATTACACATATTTTTTGGTTAATACCTACTAATATTATTAACATACTTAAGTATGGTCTAATTAAAAAAATTCAGTGTCACCAATAACCCTTTGTCTTGAAATCACCCTTAATTAATTTTCAATCTATAGCAAAATTTCCCCAAGTAGTTACTCATAATTATCCATCAGCTAGGTAAACTTTATCTATTGAAATAGCGTCGGAAAGTATTAAACTTTAATGAGATGGTCAAGTTTTGATGAGCTCGCTAAGATAAATAATAAATGATCTGTTGAAATAAATTGATATCCCGTAATAATTAATATCCGAACAAAGATTTTAACTTCGCATCGTTAATGGACCAATGGCTTATGTAATGATAAATAGAGGTTAACTATGTAGAGCTTTTTCTATGAAGTATTTTTCTATGAAATTAAAGAAACAGTCAAGGCACATCTTTTTGGCTAAGAGTTTGCGAAGTTATCGGGCTTTTAGATTTAGGGCGTGTAGTGTTCCTAACACTTGGCTCTACATCTACAAGAGATTTGATAAGTTATTAAAAGTGTGAGCTACAGGGTCTCGTCTTGGTAACATTTTACATGAAAATGTTTTTGACATATTTTCTTCTCTTAATACATACCACAGGGCAGCCGTCCTTCTATTTACATCTTGCCGGCATTATACTCTAACTGTAAAAGGCAGAGCTCTATTGCCATTTCATATTAGTGACAAAGTACAACCACAAAACAACAAGTCTAAAGACTATCTACAATGGTTTTCTTCCACAGCACTACCATTTTTTGCGTAACACCATCACAAAACGTTCTTCATACATTTTTATTCCGACTCTCGTATTTTCCGAGTGCCCTTACTTTTATATTGTTTACTTAACACTTTTCTTTACGACTTCACGCGTGCATACGAACGGCAACGTAAATCCAAACCTTATTCCATGAGCATTAAGTTCCAAAGTAATAACAATTTGCAGAGCACAAGTGCAGGTTAATTTTATTGGCGATAAAAACGGGGAACTATAAAAATATGCTTTTCATGGAGAACACGCGTAAAAATAAAATTTTACGTTTTTATTGGGATTTAGGTATTAAAAAAGAATTTAAAACCTCCACATTTCGGTCACGCTCGACTTTCTGCACTTCTAAAATTAACCCTACCATTTTGATACAATTTTTATTTTCGTTAAATCAAATCACCAATTAGTGCACAATGGAATAGCGAGGGGAAACAGAATGTATGAAAGGAAAGGTATAAAAATACACGTACGAAAAAGCTACGAGTATAAATAGTTAACGACTATTTATGCATACCTACGCCTTTTAGTGTTAACGATATGGGGCCACCGTAGTGCGTAAAGGTATGGTGTGACAGATGGCGGATTAATATACTTTTAGCATTACTTAAAAAAATCCCATTTTATTAAAGGTAGTTTCCGGGGTACCTTAACTTTTATGCTTATTAGGAGTAGTAATAAGTAGAATCTAATATGTAGGCACTATGATCATAAAGTAAAATTAAGCCAATGTATTAAAACTAGCGTTCAATTAATTGATCACAGCGTTTAAAACTTCTGTTGGAATCCATAAATATTAGATATCTTTATTAAAAAGCACGGCAAACGTAACAAAATAAATTTTCGACAGTATCGCATTGTAAATTTATCCACCTACTAATTATAAAATTGTATGTATCAATTTATAGTCTAAAAGAAACAAAAAATATTTTGCGACTTCAAAAAAAAGGTTATTAATTTTACATGTGAGTATGTATGTAATATTATTTAACAAAGTTTTTGTATGATAATAAACCAAGAAGAAAACCGCTTTAACTGGAACTCTACGTTTATTACAAGATTGAAAAACACACAGATCGAATTTTACGGCACGCTCCATTTAACCGGATAGCTTTAAAGATAAAGTGTAACGTACCTGTCATAGATTCCCTGTCTATCTTTGATAGGAGTTTACTATCTTGTCGCATATGTAATCAATGCTAATATTTGTTAAATATCTGTCATGTGAAGGGGACATAATATAGTGGATTTTAAAGCATAATGCACGAAGATAAATTAAGGCATCAAATATATTACGGAGAATGCATTAATTTTGGCATTAAATATAGAATTGAAAACAGACCGAGAACAGAAACAAAAATTCGTCATTAATATTCCTGCCTCACTGGGAATCGAACCCAGGACCATTCGATCGGTAGTCCGATGTGGTAACCATACGAGTAGGTTGTCGGTATCAGCGAAAGCACCGATGCGTTTACATGATATCCCGGAGTCTCTATACATAGCGGATGGTTGCTTAATTGGGATTAGGGGGTTTTAGTGGGCAAAAACCCAATTACCCCTCTACCCGGGAAATCTTTAACAAGATTTTTAAAAAATTAAAAAAAGTGTTACTTTATTAAGTGTTTTTGTAAAGGATATTCAACCATGGCCTGAACGCCATTCTTCTTGAACACGACGATCCTCTGCACCTGGCCGTGTGGTGTGCTGATCGTGTGTATGACGTCCTGGAACAAGCACAAATAATACAGATTATTACTCTATTTAGTAAATGTAAGTAAGTTGAACAAAAATATGTGTAACTAAAGTGAAATGAAAGGGTTCGTTTATAGGGTTGACAAGAAAATAATTGTATGGGACTAAAAATACCGTAATTACATAATTATTTAGTTGCCAACGAACTAAGAGTTACTTAGTATATGTTTGTGTTTAGTAAAGGATTAAACAAATGTTCCGCGTTACATTGCATGCGTCCTTATAATATATACGATTGTAATAAATTGCCATCTTTTTAGTACTACAAAAGAGAAATGGCCCAATTTGGTCACTTTCATATCGCATGTCTACAACTTTATTGGTTTTTACAAAAATCAATCCACGTATCAGCCAGTGATTAATACGAACGAAAACAAAGCCATTTCAGATTTAGAATCGATCCATTCAGACATTCTATACACAAACGATCGTTTCAAAGACTGATTGAAACTCTTTGAAAACCGTTGCCAAACTTAACAAAAACCAGTTTTAATTGCTCGCCTATGTGCCGAGTTGGAACGGTTCATTCATTCATTCATTCAATGCAATACATTCGGTCTTCGGTTATTGTACAATGGTCGAATGTTTGCGACGATTGTGTGTCACTAATATGTAGGAACGACTATGTCGCATTTGTGATTTGTTTACTAAACTGTCACTCACATTGTTCGAAAATTGAAATTATTGGGTTGTTTAGGAACTAGTTTCAGTTTAGGAGCAGTATTTAACGAGGAAATTTACTTTTATCAAACGTTTCATGAATTATCTTTATACATAAAATCCTAGCATACCTACATGTGTTGTTCACTGAATTAGTTTAACCGATTAGACCAAAGAGCTAAATATTTTTAATCTCTGTGAAAGACAGAAATAGTATAGTTAGAAATGCAAAGATAAAGTCCTCTTCCCAAACTACAAAAAATCAGTACCTGGACCAATTTCAAAAAGCTTGTATAGCAATATAATTTCGAGTAAAATGTTGGAAAGCGAAGGCAGAACATTCGATACGAAACGAACGCAGTTCGAATTGTAAACGATGGCTTGGTTTGAATTTAATTTTATAAAAAAGCTGTCGAACGCAAATGTTATTCCAACGCCACGCAGAGGTAGGGTTGGCACAATCATTATTTAAAATATTTAAAAATATAGAATTAATTTGTCACTTGTAATACTATCACTCCGTAATGTGAAACGAAGCACGAAATAGTAAAAAAAAATTGCTTAATTATTCACTTGTAAACTTATTTCTAATTTAAATACAATGAAATAAATCCTCAAACTTTTTAAGGCAGTATTTTTCGTTACGAATGTCCTTAATAATACATTTTTTTAATAACAAATAGCTACGAATAAACTTGACAGTTGAACGCATATGCATGCATTGTCTGAAATAAAAAAAAAACCTTTCACAGCAACGGCAGTGCAATCGCATATAAATCAAATATTCATTAGACAGCACTCAGACGTAATTGCCAGCTGCCAGCCCTGCCGCCTTGTCTCGATTCCAATTTCAACAAGTGGCTCGTACGATATTGGCCGTGCCACGTGGGTGCAAAATAACTATCGACGTTTCATATAACGTACCTTCTTCTACGCTGGAACGGTTATTTTTTATTACCGTTGGCGTAATGAATGAGCTCCACTCGGTCGCGCTGGAGTACCGTCGAGCGTAATAACGTGTCGTCGACGGTCAGGGAATTAGTTTTTTAACGAGTTAGTAATGTTTTGTTCCTATCACGCACACGATGTTATAATAAAGAAAGCTTTAAATACCTTAGATATTAATTTTATATCTGTTTTTATTTAATATAAGTACCTAAAGCTTCACCACGGTCTCACTTGATGGTAAGTAGCGACGCGGTTTAGGTGGTAAAACGCACCCGAAGCGAAGTCAAGCTTTCAGCATTAATGTGTCTTCATTGATATAAACAAGACTTTTATTAAATTTACAAATTATCAAAATATTAAACTATCAAAATAAAATATAACGCCTTCATAAATCACACCATTAAGTCTCTAAATCACAATATTCGTACGTGTAAATTCTAAAATGTAATTATTCGACGATACAGTTTTGTCGGCCTCGAGTGCACCAATCGCTCCTGCCAATTCTAATGCATGCCATTTGAAATTCAGACAAGCTCTCTCCAGGGCGCATCTGAGCACGTAGTGTTAATAATCGGATGGTTCGTCTGTCTGTCTCCGCCTAGCGTTTCTTGTGTCGCATTACGTACGCAATATCGACTCAATTTGACAACATTAATTCAAAGTGCTGAAAACAATACCTACCTACTAGCGTTGCTTCGATACGACTACACCGGATTTAGGGTAATGTTTTTCGAGCCGCGTATACGTGTATGTATTCTATTATTTATTTATTTGGCACGCTTTCCTTGACTTATGTTTTTAGTATACAAGGATTCATTGGATACGTCTTCATTGGGAGTGGTATTGGCTACATTTTTTTTCTTATACCCTCCTGATTTTTGACTTCCAATTTCTTACTAACCTGAACCAAAATATACTAATAGTCTTTGTTGCTTCATTGCAACCCATAACTGTCCCACTGCTGGGCTTGGGTCTCCTCTCACAGTGTGAGGGGCTTTGTTGCTTATTTTAATTTAAAAATAATGTTTGAGACACTCGCTAGGCAACATTTTTATCATAATCACACGCCAGCATAAGCAACGTCAATAAACTTCATTTCAGCAATGAAAAATATGATGATGAAATTGTGAAATTCAAGTGAAGATATATTTCCAAGACAGGTATACGAGATCCGGATGATATAAAGCCGTAACATAAGCTCATTGTTCCATTCTCCGTGGCACATGTGAATCATTCAAAGCTCTCAGGGATTAGGCCTGTTTCAGACGCAAGCGATTGCACATGAATGTGTAAATTACATGTACACAGTACTACATGTAATTAAGACTACTGTTGTTGCTCACCAAAATTGTCTTTGTATTAGGTACTGTTAAACTAGTTGCTTGTTTTAATACAATTGCATGATTTAAGTCTTCCGTTTTAGTGGATCCATGGATACTATCTTTCCTATGTACTTTATCTAAATACTGAACTCTATTATTATCTAATTTTTTTTTCCATGTATTGAGCATAAAATGGTAAGAGACCATGGTCATCCATGGACAACAACTAAAGTGGTACCAAATAGGAGGATTTTACAATTCGTTAAAAACATATATGTAACTGAGCCAATAACTACCGCAAAAGCCATCGTCGTAACGCCTGAAATATCATTAACAGGATCTAAATTTAATACATCGAAAATTTGACACACTATCTAGTAAGATTTCCCAGTTAGCGAACCTCTTAGTGTCGTAAACTTTGTCCTAAGTTGATGCAGACGCCTTGGTTCCGGTGGGATGCTCTATCACTGTCCCACTCGGACAGTTTCGAACTATGCAAATCTGCTATCTCTGTTGCACTTAACACAAGTTGCAATTGGAACATGGCTCTTAAGGTGAATCTTAATATAGAAACTGCAAGCTTGATAACAATGTGTTATTGAATTTCAAGAGTTACGATCGATGGCTAGTCGGGTGTTACATAATATTTTATGATCCGAAGAAATCTTCAAGATAGCTTACCTGGTGGTAAACAAACATATAGTAAACAAAAATATAGTAAACAAAAGTATAGTAGTAGTAGTACACGCGACTTAAAGGTAGTGAAAATTGGATGTCATTTTACAATTTACGTCGGTTCATTAAACCTGTCCTCGTTTCGGTAATGCCTTATGTTATTTTTCATTGAGAAATACTTTAATGACGTCACTAGTGCCTCTATAATATGACGACCAATGACAATATTCATTAGCCATATATGTACTCGTACCTTCACATGTCCCCTCTGTTCTTATAAAAACATGAGTAAGCGCACTCATAAAACGGAATGTTCCACGTGATATCAGAACGAAGTATAGTACCACCTCACTTCATAAACGACAAATGGATCGCTAAAAATATCGAACCGTACTTTACGACCGGCCAGCTCCCGAACGGTTTGTTTAAAAAGAAAACACGAGAAAAGTAGGAAACAAAAACGTGGAACGTTTCCACTACCGCAGAATCGTTCGTGGAACACCCGAGATCAAAGAAAATAAGGTGGAGTGTTATGGTGTAAGAGTAGAGATAGCATAAAAATCAATTAAAATTATATACAATTATTTATTGTTTTGTTTCCAATATTAAAAGCCTATAGCGTAAAAACGGCCATGAAATTGAACACAAAAACTCTTTTTGAATAATATACCTAGTAATTTTGCCCCGAAGGAACTCGTTCGAAATATATTGGGAATTCGGTTTTATGAAGAAGCATTAAACGGAATAATATACCAGCTCAGTGGTCCGAAACCACAAAATGTAACAGGCTTCAAATAGGACTGACTACTCCTATTATAGTTGCTAGGAAAACTCTCGTGTACGATTGGATATTCTTCAAGAATATAAGATGTGCTGAATTGTAGCAAACACTGTTTTGCAAAAATTTTATATTAAAACGTAATAACATAGTAGTTAAATTTTCAAGTTGTTCAACAAAAAATCACAGGGATAAACGATAAGCTAGAGGTACTTATAATTTGAGTCATATCATTTATGTAATTATGAAAATTACATTTATTATTCGCATTGCCAGCAAATTAAAACTGATAGTCAGTCAAAAGTGCATCATATAATTATTATACATTTGCGACCTGTGAATTTCATAATAATTATATTACTCTCGTTGCCAGAAATTAATAAAACCGATACCGAAAAATGCGTCATCAAATTTTTTTGCACACTGTACATTGAATCACGCCACAGGTATACCTAAAAACAGAGGGAGATGCCAAGTTGATTCACTCAGGAGTCGTCCCAATAACAATGCCAATGATACTGTAAAGCACCTCTATTCTCTAACAAGTCGAGTTACGACTTTTTTCCACTGGGCACTTTGATTTGCATTTCCTCACTTCGATTTATTTTGCTAGCGCGGAAAAACAGATTGGAAAGTTTATATCTAATTTTAGTTGCAGAGTCAGGTAACACGCGTATTCAATTCATTCATTCATTCATTCGTATTTCGTCATCGATATGGTGACTTTTTTAAGTAATTAACAGAATGAATGAAAAATGTATTCCTCGACTATTTACAAGGGAGTTTCGTACAGTGAATTAATTTTGTTCTAATAAAAAAAAACCTAGATTATCAGTGACCCAACTTAATAAACTGAAGTTAAAAGTTATCTGATCTTTATACACCGGATAGCAAGGAAAGAAACAATCCAAGAATAGTAACATGTTTATTTACTAGTCCACGGTAAGTGCAGACACAAGCGGTGATTCTCCACCGGTACATTTTAATAAAACTGAATCACCTTCAAAGTCACCACACTTTGTTGCCACGTGCGGGTCGATACGACCCCGAACAAATTAATGTGTTAATAATTTAGAGTGTGCGGGTTACACCAGTGTAGGGTTGGAAATGAATTGTTAAAAAAAGCAGTAGAGCTTCGGCAAATAGAATGGCACCCCTATTCAAGTAGCGTGGTGGCAATAGGCTTTGTTACCGACGGACGTTACAGTACATTTGAATCTAAAAAATATTGGTGCAGAAATCCACCTTGAAAGGTTAGTTTTTATGAGCGTAAAAGAAATTAAGTTACCATTTTTGTACAGGAGGTATTGATGGAATTTGGATTTAGAAATAGCAGTTATACAAAGACGAAACCACAATAAGTTTTATGTGGTTTCGGGTGCCAGAGGCGATAAACATTTCCTAGTTCTTTATTGGCAGTCCATGCATCAGTTAATGTCACGGGCGTTCAGGATAATAATTTACTATACGATGGCAAATCAGTTCGCTAGACTGCAGCTCTTGATATATTACGTAATCTTTACCTTAGTACCCTTCGCAGACACTAGTCTGTAGTAATAGACCGGAGTTTAATATCGTTGCGAGTAGTTAGTATAAATGAAAACAATCCATAAGTATCTACAACAAATACTGTAGCTAATATTGAATTTAATTATGGCTCCATTTACAAAGACTGTTTTATGATCTTGTATTGGGATAAGATTGAAAACATTAATTAAATTACGTTGTACTTAAAAAAAACTACAACAGCACAACCCTATGACTAGGGTTATCAACAACTGACAGGTAAACAATCATTGATAGACAATTTGAGTGGAAAATCGATTTTTATTTGCAGTAATACGTAATAATGAGGCGGCATTACACTGATTTCCAGGAAATGAATGCATTTTATATCGTCGCTGTTATAGGTTAATCATTAACTGGTTCTTTCTTTGAAGAACAATAAAACTGTTTACAAGGAATTGACGTTGATTTGTACGTTATTTATGGAAACCATGATTCGTTACTTTTTTAAATTTGGCATGTTATAAAATTTAATTCACCATAAACAATTCACGTCAAATAGATCACCAAGTGTCACCAGTTAATAATGCTGTAATTGTTAAAATGTTAGCAGTCTTCATAAAGAGCCAAGCTCCAAACTCCTTAATTCAACAGAAGGAGACAAAAGACTACATTCGGAAAATGGAGTTAGAAACGAAGGGTACGTTAGATAAAAACTACAGTTATGAGGTTTCAGAGGAAACAGCAAATTTCTTAGTTTCACTAGCTACAACAACCTCTTACATTTATCTAGACACAGCACTAGCCACTGTAGAAGCGTTCGTCAATCTTCTTACGAAAGCAAGACATACACGAAAGGCAACAGAAGGAACAAAGCAGATCAATTTGGGAACAGTGCAATATTCACGTAAATCGGCCGGGCGCGCGTGTTTATCCTAAGGTCTGATTGTAATCGGGCAACACCTGAATATTTCAAGATAATACCCGCCCTTCTGGGCGCAGCCTCATAGCTTCGCTGGAAACAAAATAAAGATAAATGGCCGAGAGAAGAGGATTAAGGTTGCTTATTTAAGCGATGAGGGAAATTGCTGAAGGGGAATAGGAATTACTGGCCTCCAGTGCGTTTTGAGATTGTTTCGAGGTCTTTAATTAAACTTTGGGAAGTAACATATAACAACCAAGTGATAATAACTCAGCCTCTCTCCAAAGTTCCAATTCGAATCGCGAACTGTATTACTAGACATGGAAATGAACCAGCGTGTTATTGGTTGATGTAGGTACATAAACTTGAGTTAATAAAAAATACAAAACACGAATTTGAAACCATATTCATAAAATTCGTTAGTAACTAAATGAGAAAACAAAGAAACCATAAAATATCTCCTTCTTGAAATTATGCCAAACAATTTGCAGTATTTTGTAGCTAGAAGCGTTTTGTCATAAGTGTTATAAAAAATGTTTTAATGTGCGAATGTGTGCATAAAGCATTATTTATATCTCAGTCACATTTGCACTCGATATTTGCAGACGCAATTAATCTATCAACACTGCGCCAATAAAAAGGTCAAATCTAATTATTCAACGGCACCCGCACACGTTAGACAATCAGTTTTGTCGCACCTTTCTTCAGGTAAATTAATAACACAATTAAAGCTATATTTCTTTTATTAACTATCATGAGCAATTTCGGTAACACTATTTTCAACAACCCCTATTCCACATTAGCATTTAATTTATTTGCTCTTAAAAATTAAAAAACATCATTGTGTTAATTTTTCATAACAACGCTGACCACTTCGTAAAGGACAGATTATAATATTAACATTATAAAATCCTACCAATATTATAAATGTGAAAGTTTGTAAAAGATATTTGGATGTTTGTAAGTCCGTTACGCTCTAACCGTTGAACGGATTAAGCTGAAAGTTGGCACACAGGTAGTTTGCATTCAGAAATAGGACCTGGGATAGATTTTATTCCGATTATAGGTTCCCCTCTGTTAAATCCAATATTTTTTTAACCACTTTTCCCGCGGGCGATGCCGCCGGCGACGTGTAGTTGTTGAATAATTCCGCTATCTCGTTCGTCTGTAACTGTCCTACTATACGTCTATCAGCGCACACGACGCGGTTAAAATTAGCACATAGTGCGCTGATGACGCGACGGTTAAATCGTCTGTGGTGTACGATCTTCGACCACTGACTCACGTTGCGTGTAAATCTATCTACTTTCTATCTCATATTACTATCACAGATCAAAAAATATAGAAAATGTACATACATAGCTTTTGCTTTGTGCCTTTCTTTTTGAAATCTCCATTTTTAGATGCCCAAAGGTTTCTTCTTGGACATAACTTAGTTAAACCGTTATGGTCTTTATTCGTTAACCAATCATGTTCTTCGTATCAACGTTTTGAATAGCATCCGCCTCGCTATCATCATAACCAACACATTGATGAAGACCTACGACTTTAGGCCAATGAGATCTTCGAAAAATAATTTATATAATATCTTCCAAATATAACTTTTCACGGTTCATTATTTTAAGCGATCGTTATTTATTTCTACTAGGCGCTGTGTACTGAAATACCATCTTCATATTTTGTATCCAAAACAACAGATGATACATTTTATTAATATAAAGTCCTCATTCATTTTATGCCTTATTTTGCGGGATTCGCTAGATAAAAGGTTTTCAGAAAATATTGCTTGCATGTTAGTCACTACGAGTGCAGTAAGCGATGGACTTACCTACGAGTAACTTCATAAGCCATTTAGAGATTTTCGCATGATTACTTTTTCTGTACAAGACAAAGTAATGCTTAAAATTCTACACTCAGCTATAGAAATTTGTAAGGTTTAACCGCTTTATATCTATTGACTGATATAATATTTTAACAAATCCTTTAATTACGTAAAATATCAAAGTGAATAAGACTTTAAGTGTGCTTGAAAAGGCAACCGGCAACCGGAAACCGACAACCGACAACCTTGCGCGGACTACAATTTCTCTTTGCCTTATTCGCTCGGTTTCGTCTCAGTGTTCATTCATAATTAATAATCTCTCTTGGTACATTGAAAAAGTTAATCTTTTGGAAAATACTCAGTTCCTTTGTGTCTGACAAAAGGAAAGCTTAAACCGTACTACCAGGCCGGTTGCTTGTTATTAATCAATTATAACAACTGTTCATAATTACAATGGACATTAACCGCTGAAACAGACAATAATTTCGATCACAATAACGGTCGGGACGATTAAATCGGTAGCTCGATACAATAGGCTTATAAAATGAGCATAACATGAAACCTGCCTATTAAATTTTGAGCCAAATATTTGTGTAATATTAATAATCGAAGATACAACTTTCGGCACTGTTTCAACAATAATGCAAGCACGTATGAGTTTCAAACTGAGCATAGTCTAGTTTCTAGAATTTAATTTTTTATGCATATTTATTTTTCAATATAAACACATTAAATATCGGTATAAAGCTTAACGATGTCCCAAAATGTACCAAAAACGTTTCCAAGTAAATTGATGAAATATTCAGGATTATTGAAAACTCAAAGAAAACATATTCTATATTTTTAAACTACTTTCAACCATCCATTTCACTTAGAATAATACGATAATAGTTAATCTCGTAAAACCCCACTATTTACTAAATCTCAGAGTAACATTACAGGATTATTGAGCATCAAAGTAAAGCATTAGGTACAAGATTATTGTATCTCAAAGCAAAGTAGTATTACAAGATTATCTTCCGCAGACTTGGACAATCACAGGATTAACCGGCCATAAAGAACTGTATAGTTCTTTTGTGCGTTAAGTTTAAAAGTTTCTTTGTTACGTTGTCGTAGTGGCAAAGTGAGTAGTGCCTATCTATGGTTAATTTTTTTAACTTTTTCTATTTAGCATGCAAGTTATGCGTATCTTGTAATAGAAATCACACTTTTTCGTGTTATTAACAGTTATGTTTAAGTGATTTCATTACATACCTTGTATGGTTAAATGTTGAAAAGAACTGCTTTGAAAATTTGCATTTTTTTTGTAAATTAGACATTAAAATAAAAAACGGACTTTATAAAGGTTACTCGCATCAATACCTAACATAATTAGTTGATCATTGGACTTTTGCAGTACGCTATATTTTTCTCTTATAAGGCTAAAATAAACACATCAATGGTAAAAAAAAAACAAAAAAAGGAAAATGTAACTAAATAAATGCAAAAGCTTTGCAACGCATTTTTCACAAAACAAAATGGATTTACAATGATGTTCTACGGGGTACTATCATGCACCCACACACATAAAAAGAATGACGTCTTCAAGGTTTTACTAGCATAATATAAATTACACTTATAAATAGAAATCTGCCTGTATAATGGAAGGAAGCCATCTTCAAAGCATTTTTCATTTATTATCTCCACAATATAAGATGGTAACGTCTCTGGAAATCTTTATAAATGCTTTTCTACTTTTATAACTTGTAATATTACTTTAAGTAGTGTAATAACTGACGCTATAAGAAAACCTACTAAGGCTTGACTGCTTTTGTCTTCTATGGAAAATAAAAGAAAATAGAAATTCGCGATTTTCTATCTTCTTGAAGTGGAATATACTTTTATTGACAAAGTGCAACCGAGATTTTATTGTATTCGTATACATCTTGTTTAAATCCAGTAACCGTACTTTTTAGAATTCCGTAAATCTAATGTAAAAGACTTAAGACTGATAGGAACACATTAATTGTCTGTTTGTCCGTCTTCGAAAATAATTTCCACACTATAAGAATTTTTGATAAAACCATCCGTCTTCTCAATGTGTTGCGACTACGTAGGCTTATTAATTAACAAAACAATCCCAAGAAATAATGAACTCCCCTGTGTTTTCTAGCTAACATTTAAATGTAAATTTATTAAAGTAACGTACACAACAATCGCCATGATACAAGTATTTTTTTCTGCCCTTTTATATGTGGCTTTTATAATAATGAATCTGCATTTCAATCCTATATACCAACCCATATATTTATTACAGTTGTCTGTTCACCGGCTATCAATATAACCAGTAGTTATATTGCAACAGGAGAGAGAGAATAAATTTTATTTACGAGCTCGTTACTCGTTTCAACGGAGCACTCGTAAGGACAGGGAATAATTTTCAGTTTCCGAGATACTAAGTACTGAATGAATATTTCGGTGCGAACGTACTAGTCTAGTTATTACCTTGCCTAGGTCTTAAGTTCGACTTTTGGGAGGTTTTTGTGCAATAACTAAAATTATTCAAATTTTAAATATCTACTTGCTATAAATAGAGCCTTTTTCACCAGATATTCAATTGCAATAATTAGCCGCAATTATAACATGAGGCATTTCATGTTATAAATTTATTTGTTGACAGCAGCCAATGAAGGCTTAGGATGGGCATAGACGGGCTGTTTCAAACCGTCTAAGCAGACAGCTACCTGCAATGGTGTGAGACAGACTTGACATAAAATGGCCAGAACTACGAGACACTTGACGTAAAGTAATCCATTTATGGCCAGTCCTATGTTTGGTGCAAGTTTATTATGAGATGCATCTACTTGTTTGCCAGTATAACATATCCCTAATGAATAATATTTCTTTTTTAGTCGAAGACAGGAGTATAAAATCAGTTTCAATTGTTTCAGTGTTATTCGTATCATTTTGAGGGACTCCTTGTCTGTTTTTAGCGAAAGTCCAGGGATCGGGGTTGGATTGGAGTCGCGCGAGGCTTAACGCTTACCTACTCCTTTCAAAGTTAAACGAGTAACGAAACGAAGAACGTATTAAATTGCTGTAACGGCTTTAAACAGTACTTCGACGAGAAACTTCACCGAGAAGTGCACAGGGTTAAACAAAGTTTATTTGTCAAACAGTAGTTATTAGCGGCCGGCGGCAATGACCAATGTTTACTAACTTTGTTGGAGAGTGGGGGCACCCTAGCCCCCGTTGGCTTCCGATGCCCCCAGCACTTGGACAAGCCGCTTGGTGGCTGTTCTTGTTGTTTTATTGTTGTGTAGTTGTTCGCGCGAGTTCGCGGTTGGTCAATAGCATAAAGTGAAATTAGTTTTATTCACTATGGATAAACCGGCGAACTTGCATCGCAATGTATAGCCAAGTGTTTTTATGCTTTCCGTTAAGGTTTCAGATATTGTCAATTTTTTTTGTATTTATCTAGTTTTGCCTATAGAAGTTTGTATTGAAAGTATTTAATAAATATCTTCTGTGTGTTTTCTATAGTGTGACAGATGATGCTGATTTTTGGAATACAATTTTTAGCTTCAATAGAGGTAACTAGCCAAGTTCAAAAGTTTTATAATTCGCTAGCGATTAGTCTTTTTAATTTAAGTTCTTTATTTTATGTCACACAATTTCTACACAGAAAACTACAGAACATATGACATTTTCTGTTTACTGGAAGATTTCAGTGACACAAAAGCGTAATAGAAAATCATCAAAGCTCGTTCCGTGAATTACGTAACTATACACAGAGGTACTACATTCTAAGTATATAAGCCTATGCAAGCGTCGACATTCTGCGAAAATTGCAACAAATTTACACGGACGCCCAACAAATGAGTCCGTAAACTTTATTTCTTTAGCATTAAAACACAAAATAGTCCGGCATCCTCCGTATTATGTACTAAGATGATAATTTGCCACGAGCGCCGTATGTTGCGCGTATGTGAGTGATTTACTGAGTAACACGAAAATGTGACATATTGTGACAAGCCTGTAACGCTTGTAACGTTTCATTCTGTGTCAAAGAGAATGTATGGTAATAAAGGTACAAACTTGTAAGCATACGTTGTGGGTACACAAGATATGCAATAATGAACCGTATTCTCGGTACTACAATTGTGGCTGAATACTCATTATTGAGTGCTCATATAATACATTTTATTACAGAAAGCTGCATGTTAACGTTGGCTTTACAATTTAATCATCTAAATTCAGCTTTAATGGAATATAAAACCTTCCAGATGGTAAATATTTTACGAGTAAGTACCTATGAGAATAACAGTAGGGACCCAATATTGAAATAGAATGACTCATTGTCCACGTTCATTTATTACGCGTAATTTAATACTATGTGCGTTTGAGTAACTTATACATGGGACAAAACCTATGACAAAAATTTAGAGTTGACGTTCTTATCCCATTATTGCTTATGTTAACTCTGTGTCATCGATATCAAATACCAACCAGATTTCAACATAAAAATGATCTGTCATCACTTCACCTATTACAATCCATTAGGTCGGCCAAATTTCTTAGAGTTTAAAGAATAACACGCACACATTCTGCATAACATAATCCATTTGTTTAGTCGAGGAAAAAATAACGACAGTTTTGCTTTATTGCTCGCTCGAGTCGAGAATAATTCCAACCATACGTTACCCGACAATAGTTATTTTGACACTTGAATGTTATAAATGTTTTGATTACAAACTGTTCAAGGAACGCAACGGCGCCGGCGGCGGCAATTCTTCGAATTTCGTGGATAAATTGTTTTTTTTGTTGTTTCGGTTCGTTAAAATGAATGAGCCGTAGTAATGAATGTGTGCTATTTATAAATGAATAACTGTTTAATGGATTGCACGCAGAAAAAAACATTAAAAAGATTCCGTTGCTTTACAATCAATGCTTATAAGAGAATTATTAATAACTTGTAGAAGATGAAAGGGCAGTCTTCGGAAATATTAAGATGAAAAAGCTAGTCATCTACATTATGAAATATTAAAACTTTCACTGAAATTTCTCAACAAATGATCTTCCCAGGAGAGGATGGCGCTTCCAGATGTGAAGCGTCTTTTCAAGAATCGAAATGAAATTCAATTTAAGTCTATTTCGCCGAACCGAATGGTCGCGACGCGGGACACTATTGTCCACTTCTATGATGCTCCTATATTTTATTAAACAATTTTGATCGAGATACATGGAGAGCAGAAATGTTTAATCGAGAAAAAATCAAATATAAACAAGTAATAATTTCATTACCGATATTTATAATCACAGGTACCTATTCTAAACATGCAATAATTATTAAAGCAAAGTGACATTTGAAAGAGAAATAAAGAAGAACTTTTCTTTCTTTTTGTAAAAAATAAAAAAAATAAAAATAAAGTACACCTACTTGAATTTTTCCCTAAGTTGCAAAAATTTCCTCTTGTCTAAAACAGAATGACTCTCTGATAATGTGCAGTGCGCCCTTGCGAATTGAAATAGAATTCAAGTAAAATCTATTTTCCTGCAACGTCGAGTGAATAGACAGTACTGTCCACTTTTGTGTTGCTTTTACAGCGCGACAATCTAACAAGATACAATATAGAGCTCTGCCATGACAGAACATGGCAACTGGCGCCATTTTGCGCACGATAGTGTAAAGCACGGAAATGCTACGTTTATTAAGGGCGCAAAGGTCCGGAATTGACATCAGGAATCAGATCCTGAATCCTAAAGCCTGTCAGAAAATTTTCAGATTCTGAATTTAAAATGACAGTAGAGGAGACAGGGATAGAGAGAGCCAGGGATAAGTTGTGCCGACGCAAACATTTCCATAATAGAAAAATATTTACCTTTTGCTCTTTCCACCCCGCTCTTCCAACCGCCCTTCCATAAAATACCAATAGTACCTAATAGCAAAGGTAGATTAGCTAATATAACATAATCGCAGTACCACCAAAGTATGTACTTACGTGGAAGATGTTAAAATTTTGATGCAATATTTGACCCATACGTAACGCGGCAAGTTACATAACGGCTTGTTACAAAATGTCTCTTGTGACATTGCGACACCAGAGGTTAGTGACAGGTCATAGCGTACGAACGTGCGATTCTTATCCAATTTTCTCCACTCGACGTTATCCATACATCACGATCGAAAAATCAAATTGTTTCGAATTCAAAATCGCAGTGATACTAGCTGTAAGCCTGTGCACGTAGAGCGAACTACGAAACCTTTATGCCTCGTTCGCTAGTTTGTTTGTGAATTTAATAACAAAACGGTACAGTTGGTATTATTCATTCAATTCTTCGCTAACAGTTTGCTGCACGTGGCACTCTACTACGTGAGTCGTGCGCGGAGCATAACTTAAAACCTTGATATGTTTATTGCACAAAATAATACAATGCTTCCTGCAAACAGAAGGTATTTACGAAAGAATTTGTGTGATTTAATTGAGGTAATACAGTCATATTCAAAGTTAGCCCGCACATTAAATCCATCTTCTAACATTGGAGCCGAAAAGTCTGATAGATGATGAGATGCATGAAACGATCAAAATCCAACTGTAAGCTCTCCTAATGACAGGATTCGGGTCCCATTTTACAAGGAGACATAAAGTCGTGAGCTTACCATTGAAGGAAACTGCGGATTGGCATACTTTACGCACCATTACGAATATTATAAATTGTTTCCAAGTAAGTGGGATTTCTCGAGATGGTTTTTTCATCTAACTAGTTACGATAGTCCGGAATAAATTGCAATAGGTTGTCTTTATATAAAGACATACCCATTTACACACGAACGACGACAAAAATACGCTCAGTTTATTTTACTGAAAAACAAATGACAAACGAAGAAAGTAGCGTTGAAATGGTCATTGACTTCATTATGGCCATGATTGACTTCATTATGATATCAATAACGCCACGATAAGAAAAGAAAGAAAGAACCTACCTGTGACTTTCAAGTCTCCAGCCAAAATAAGTCGTGCAACCAACCCATTGCTACAGACAGTCGACTTAGGCAAAGTATACACCATAGTCAGACTGAATATTCGCTTAAATAGATCAATAAAAATAAAAAAAAGTATGTAAAGTGAAAAAATACACGGGATTCTAGCCGTCACGTCAAAAGCTCCCAATTTGTATGCGGCTACGTGCAAAACACGTGTTGACTTTCGTCAAAGTGTCACGTAGTACGATGTAAATATAGTTTGTCGCTAGGGTTGGCGATGACCAAGCAAAACTGTCCCTTATAAATTATGTCTATTTTATTTCGATATTAAATATTGCACGAAAGACTTAGGACAGAACATTCAATCTAACGCCCCATTTATGTATTTTTACAATTTTACATTCAAAAAATTTACTTTGTGTCCACGTGAAAGCTAATTAAAGTATTTAAATTTGATAAAAAATACTTATTATTATAGTTTGTTTGCAGGGAATCTAAAACAGTTAAACATGTATAATCAACGGACTATTCTAAAATGATATGATATGACTATCCTAAAATACATTGCAACTGAGTATCAGCCCTAAGTATGGACAGATCTTCCAAGACACATTTCTACATATTTGATGTGCCCCCGGCAAACATGTGTGTCATTATGTGTGAATAACTTTAAGACTGTTCTCATTGTATGTAGTTTCTGATTTTAATGGTACATCTATTACAATGTATGTAGTGCGGCATTATTACTACGACGTAATAATATTCTGTTACTACTCGACGCTTAAACTTGACATAGGTTATTATTAATTTCAGTTCGTTAAATAATTCAACTGGTCCTCAACCTGTTAAGGACTTACTGCATAACAATGGGCTCATGTCATAACTAAGGTTACACTTCTCTATACTTTTATTTACAGTGAAGATCGCCGGTGAAGTTAGTGGACAGATGGGTCTATCAAAGTAACAGAATTTTTACGCTACTTGAAGGCAGATATATTTCAAAAACTGTCTTCAGCCGTTAGAAATCGGGACGAACTAATTAACGTGTACTCCATGATAAGCGCTAAAGAGTTTTTGTACTCGCACAAGTACGGTTTATATGCCTACATAAAACCAATAATTACATCAAAGTAAATAGCGCTAAATTAAACAAAACTACAAATTAAATCCAAACGTCAGTTAATTAGAATAAAACATAATGTTGCAAAAGCTAATTGAAGTCAAATAAAATTATACACGCACGTCAAAATGAGCATCAATAAATTGATTGCGTAAATCGCGTCGATTAGAGTCAAATTTTACAATCTTGTCCTAGCGAGCGTCGATAAACGTCGACTTACAATTTCATCCTTGTTAACGTCAAATAAATATCAAAGACTTGTGGTTCTTCGTCATATTTATAGAGTGGACACGGTCAATTCCGTGCGTTCTGACGTTGCATGTTGCAAATTGTGCAGTAACATACCAACTTTCCGAGTACCTACATGATAATCTCGGATGATGTACGGCGGCTGTAAATGTCAGTGCTAATTTGACAAAGTCTCGGTTTAGACGTTAACATGTCGTTTTATTTTTACTGTGCTTACAACAACTTCGGTGAATTTAGCAAATGAAAAGTTATTTCATACGACAACACAAATGAATTTGGATACATTGCTTGTTTTTCGGCTGCAAAAATTATATAGACCTTCTTTCCCACAATAGATACAAATAAAATAAAAATTACCTCATTTGTTAATATATGTCAAAAATTGAAATTTGGCGCTATATTAAAAATAAACATATTATACTCTAAAAAACATTACCCGCTTTCTGCCACTATCGGGTTAAAATCCTCTAGAGCTTTAAACATAACTCACACCTCAAGATTGCCATTTACTACAAACGCATAAAATTTTATACTCAAGCTGTAAACGAGTCATCTTTCAAAACGTAATTCAACTGAGTGTGATAAAGTAATGAATGCTAATGCCGGCCATTCACTTCTATTCTCTGTATCTCCATAATCATATTTTATTAGGTCCGCCATAAACGTGCGATTTCTCAACGCCGCAAAATAAACAGCCCCGCTCGTGTACCGTTTGCGGTGGGCCTGACCAAACAAACGTTGCTTTTACACTTAATACAAAAAGCCGACTTACTAAAGGACGGTTAAGTTATGGAGGGTTTTAAAATGTGTGATTTTAATAATTCAAGTTGCTAGTTGGGTGACGTTATTCAAGAATTAACTGAATTGGCTAGCCTGGAACTAGTGGTCTATGTTACAAAATAAAGTTATCAAATAAAACGCGTTTAAAGTCACTATATTTAAACAACCAATCAAATTCTAAAGTGGTATTTTAATGATAACCTTACTTTGGTGACCGGATGGCACTTGAGACCACTTTTACTTGGATTAATTTATTGTTGTAAAGTTTAAATATTGTTTTTAAATTCAAAAATGCTCATGGCCAAATTAAATAAAATACATACTATAATAGATTAAACCAATTCAGTGATGGTACCAGTTGAAATAATCGAGTTGCATTGCTGCGTAGTTTTTAAAAAAGTTATAAAGTCATTCATGTAGTAGTCAGCCAGGCATCCAAATCCCCGTAACAAAAATAGACTAACGTTTCAGCTTAACGAAGTTAAACTTTAGACCAACAGAATTTTGTCGAGATACCGGCATCAGTCCCTCCGGAGGCTAAACGTTGTCGCTTATTTCGAAGTTTTAATCCCATTAAACGCGATTTAGAGCATACAAAATTACTTTTCGGCGATGGCGAAAATGAATCCTTTTTACTATATTTTTTTACATTTGAGCAACGAGACGCGATAGCTTGGAAAATATCTCGTGGTTCTGAGTTTTATCGCCAATTCATAATTGCACCCGTGCCATAAACAAAAGGTATCGTTTGGAGAGCGATCTACTGACAGTAGAGTATTGTTGGCATCAAATTAAGCTGGTTTGTAACACAATAATAATAATGTAATTTGAATGGAAGCCCTTATTTAGGTAAGCATACACAGATTTCCTTACACTTAAAACCAACCGAATACAAAGATGATCATGAGGAAATTATTCATAGTAAGTAGTTGTAGTAGTTTTTATAATACTACAGGTTACAAGGCAGTACTCCCATGTCAGATTACACTTACACGAGAGCCGATTGCGGTGGACTGGTGGCAATGCAAGCCGGCTTACACTAAAGCCCCTACAGGTTTCATTTCAACCTCGTCGCTCCCCTAAATTAGCAAGTACCTAAGACATCCTGATTCCTGCTTAACACAAATATACTCATACATCTCTCAAGGGACCACAGGACAATGATTAATTATTTAGGAAGCAGTTAAAATTAGGGTCCCGCGGGCGACCACAGCCGGCGGTTTAGTTCAATATTGATGAGCGACCGGTGGACAGCGAGCGGTAACCGATGTTTAATGCACTTCGCATAAACTGTCCAGTGGTTGGTTAACGGTGACCGTTTTGGGTTTGATTAAAATCGCGGTTAGCTTACTGGCGTGTGATGTAGCCATACATGGATATAAGATACAATTGATAAGAAATCCGAAAGTAATTAACATGTTACAAAAGAAGATTATAATCATTAGCTTGTTGATCAAAATAAATGAAAAAATATGTAATTTTATAAACATGCGACGGTAACTTTAACAATTTTAGGACTGAGTACTAATTAATAAAACTATATTATAAAATAAAAACAATCACGTTAAATCTTGGATAAAAACTTAAAAAGACAATGCAAAAGCCAATACACATAATTAACATAAAACAACTAACACAGATGAGTAAATACATCTCAATGAAGCTAATTCCGAGGCGACCATGACTGTACAAATATTATAAACTCACGGTCGATTAATTCATCCACCATGCATATGCTTGCAGCAGTACCTAAAGATAAATATAATATACGAAACGAGCCGTTTACATTTGTACAGAGCGAAGCTACTGGCCTTTTCAGAAATGGATGTGCAACGAATTCAAATGAGATCGCTGGGGATAACGCTTTAATAAAATTAAATACGTAAGCTTTAAATTGGAATACCTACTTTTAACTAAAAATCTCTCTACTTATGTGTGAGATCTAACAAGTGTTTTCGTTACAAATTTTAAATGGTCCTTCGAGCTTAATGACGGTAATAGTTTTTTTTTAACATATCTCTTGAAGAGCATAAAAATATTAGAATACCTACCTACCTGTCATTCATTAAAAGGAAATAATAATTTCAAAACAAAAATCAAATCAAAACGAAAAAAATTGTGTCAATAAGTACTTGCAATTGAAACTCATTAACACGACATGATCAATTCGAGTTTGATGAAAGTAAATTTAATTCATCATAATATGCCTATAATATACAACATCTGAATCTGAATTGGATAATCGTCTCAAAGAACACGAACCGCAGAACAGTTGGACAAAAGTGAAGACCGAAGCGAAGCTGAATCGGTGGCGACCTCTAGCAATTAGCAGACTGAGTTGATTACGTCTTAATTACGGCACAGAATCATTATTTAGCTGACACTGGCATTACGTGAAGATCTCTCCTCTAATTACGGCCCTTAAATAAAACCCTTTAACTTTTGACCCGCACTACTGTGGCAAATAATATTTCAAATATACCACAACACAAACTGTTGGTAAATTTTCATAACTTTATATTATCTTTAAACTAAGCGCAAATACCCAATACTACCTAGTTGAAGAAGTCCCAAAAATAATACGTGAGTAAGCATTTTGTTAGAAACAAGATATCGGCCGCCCCTGACCAGATTTATGGGTATTTTGGCATTGTTGATTTAATTTAAATTATGATAGACATGTAATGCTCAATTCCCTATATTCTATTCGTTAATTCAAAATATATACGTAACATTAAAATTATGTATCTAAAGATACATAATACATATATGGTAACTCCGAAATCCTTACGAATTTTAAACATCAACTTTAACCTCCTTTGCCTCCTCCAAAGCCTCCTTTGTTGTGTAGAAAAAAAATCAAAAGAGAGAACAAGAGTGAAAAAAGAGAATCGCCTTTTGACGGAAACGCGCGGATTTTGTGTGTGTAATTGCCTTTAGAAATGAAAATAGCCTGGTGTTTCCATCGCCATTATCCGGTTTTAAGCGTTGAATTTGAGTGTATGAATGGAACAAAATTATTTCAACGAATACGATATTTTTAACGACTTGTGACAAAGGGTTTGTAATGTAGGAAAGCTGTGTTAACGGTTGTAAGCGGCGTAACAGCCCATTGTTATTGTTGGAAGGCAGTCAATCGTTGAGCACTATCGTAAACGTCTGAATGAGCTAAGAGCTGGAAAAGAAAAACTTTATAACTCTGTCTGTATTTATCGATACAATGTAGCTTTTGCATGAAGTTTCCTCAACTATGGGAAAGAGAATTCATAATTATAGAAGTTTCTTAACTATGGGAAGGACAATTTAAATAAAAGTTCATAACGGGTTGAAGCTGCTCCTATACTATAACAACATTGTAATAATATGCTTGAAATGTCGCTGAAGACCAACTAAAGATTGTGTTTTAAACAATGGATTAAAATTGGTTAAAACCTGTAGTGGGAATCATAAATGAGATCTATTCGAGGGATCCTAAAATTTGATGACAAAATTATATCTCCAAATTTTTTATTAGCACCAAAACAATTCAACTGCTCTCGAATGCAATAGCCACTGTAATCATATAACCCCAAACTAACTCCAGTGCTAAACTGAAGTCAGATTTTCCCTCCATTATCAAGAGAAATACGAAACCTCATTAGCCAAGCGTTGAATCATGCGCGGCTGCAATCTCAGCGGAGACCGCGCGCGGAATGAGCCGCAGCATCATTTATTCAGCCATTATTTGCCGCGTCGATTGCTACTTGTCCGGGAGCTAACAAGCCAGTAAGGCACTGCATTAAGTATTACGAGGGTGCCGAGCGATATTTTTATACAGTTATCATAACAAATAACAACAGAGATGAAGTCTTACATAATAAACTAGAACTGCAAAATTTTGACGTTCATAAGCGGATTGACGAATACGTAGCGTACCTGTACTCGTTTAGGGAATTTAAAATGTTAATGATAATTATGTTCCCAATAAAGGTCCAGATTGCAGCAAAGAAAATTTTAGGCTTAAAGGATCAATTATACCTCTACTTCTCACCTTTAACAGGTCTCTTTCTAGATTAGATATTGTCTCTCAATCAACATCGCCAATACTTTTAAAAGTGTTTGAATCAAAGTGCAAAAGAATTCAAATAAAATTCTTCTTACTAATCTTGGCCAGTATAATAAAAGCAACTCGGTGTACAACGCGCTGTAAAGAAAGGCATTACTGATAGTGAGATCGGACGTATACTATCAGCTAAATTCATTTTGAGAAAACCCTCAATTTCTGTGGCTGTGTCTCTTGCTTGACTATTCATTTCCTTAAGTCCAAGTGATAGGACACATAATCACTTTCCGAATAATAATGGACCATTCCTTCGTGTGAAGGAATCAATGGATAATTAAAGACTTGTCGAATCTCGGGCATTTGATTTCTCGACGAAGGGTCGGATTGTCATCAGTCAATGCAACTGGAGTCGTTATAATATATCACCATCAATACTGATTTATATGGGGTGGGCGTGATTTGTCTCTTTGGCTATTGTGCTTCTTTTGTTTTTATGTATGGAGAATGTAATTTTATTTTATAAGGCGAAAAGGATCATACGACTTCACATAGCAAGAAGTCATCAGCAACGCCCTGGAGATATTTGTTTCAAACATGACAAAGTTAAAAATGTAATATATTACAACAAGAAATATTTTCGCTGCATTTGTCATTGTTATTTCGTTTGTTAAGGGTTCAAGAATATTAAGCACGACAATCATAAATTCATAGACCTATTAACGGCATTAACGCTCTCATGCTATGAAAGCCCTCGAGACGAAATTTTCCTTGATATTTTCATTATTTTCAGAGATTTTTGTAACAAAGAAATATTACTTCTAAGGTAATAAAAATGTTAAAATTACAAGTGCTTAAGAGCGAACTTTATGAAGAATTGTGCAGTGAAAAACTATAAATTTTATATCTGTTCAAGGTGACAGGATTTTACCGCCAAAGTATTGCAAAAGTTGTATTTTATTATTCTAAACTACTGTAGTTTCTGTAAGACATTACAGTTCTTTACTTTTAAAATAATGTTTTTATAGTTTTTTAACTCATATTATCATAATATAACATTAAGTTACTATTAGGTACATAATTATTTGGCGAAACAAGAAAATTCAAGCATTGTACGTATCGTTAGTGTAACGATAACACATCAATCTGAAGTTTATTACGACACGTAAGGAATAAAATACTCGACGGGTTCACTCTTATCAAGATCAACTGAAGGTAAGTACCTATATGAAAATTGATCTCGAGAGCACCTGATGTGGGAAATTAAGAGTCAACCAACCTATAAGGTTACAGAACCATGTCTGCATGTTCCTCTACTCTATATTATTTATTCTTATTACAGACAGAAACCAACACTCATCTCGAAGTAGCCACAGCACTCAGACCACTTATCCCGTAGCTCGGAACAAAGCATGAATAACGTTCGGAGGGTTCAAATACGACCGATCAAAAATAGTGATTCATCGTCCAACGCGCAACAGCAATATCTGCTTGGAGCGGCTCTGTTTTGTGTCTCCACAAAAATAGCTGGCGCGGTTTAATTGCGGACTATATCGGCTGTGATATTGGGACGCCTTCGATGCATCACTATTCGGCACAAAGGAATATGACTGAATGGGGACAGGCTAACAATTCCAGCCATTTGATGGACATCTGGACATTTACTCTTTGCAATCTTTTTTGATGTCAAAACAATTTTAACTAAACTACACACATACATGCGCTCATACTGGGATTCCCTGTGTCGTTGTTGCCATGAATATCAAATAGACAAAGGTCACACAGCCAGACCGAAAACAGAAACTAAAATTCATCGTTCACATTTCCTCCTCACTGGGAATTAAAATCTTTAGACATACCATTATTATTTACAATACTTGCAAGACAGAACACATACTAAGGGGACAGGCTAACAATTCCAGCCATTTGATGGACATCTGGACATTTACACTTTGCAATCTTTTTTGATGTCAAAACAATTTTAACTACACTACACACATACATGCGCACACACTGGGATTCCCTGTGTCGTGGGTGCCATGAATACCAAATAGACAAAGGTCACAAAGCCAGACCGAAAACAGAAACGAAATTAATCGTTCACATTTCCTCCTCACTGGGAATTAAAATCTTTAGACATACCAGTATTATTCCCAATACTTGCAAGACAGAACACATACTAAACATTTTAAAGAATTGTCTAATCAAGTCGACAGAACAGTTCTCACCGCAAATTGATTATTAACAATCCGGCGGCGCGTGGCGGTAACCGAGAGCCGTCAAACTTATAATACGACCATTACTCAGCGCTAAGAATTTCCTAAGATTTATATCCGACAATGTTTACACTGGCTGTTTATAAAAGAAATCAACTCATTTGTTTAAGAAACGTGCCCGCGGTCGAACGTGCTCACGATAAATGAGATACAAGCTTTTTATAGCGAAACTAGTTAAGAGGAAATTGCGAACGTCTACGTTTATCACGGAGGAGGGAACGGAATCGATACGGAGGTATGCCATAATGTCCGTGGATTTTTTGAGTTGATTGCCCACTTGCTGACTAGACCTAGTTAACTGGACCCTTTTTAGTGCAGGAATGTGCCTCGACATACCAAAATCCTCTCACACATCTCCAGTATCAAATTAAGTTTCTTGATAGATAAATGGTTTATAATATCTAACATAGACGTAAGACTATACAAACACTAGATTTATTGTATCAGCTTTAACCGTGACGAGAATCAACCTATCCTGCATTTGCGATAGCATATCACCATACCATTAAATTTATTAATTACACTAATAGCGTCACAGTAGAATTTCCTTTATTGAGGGTACCAAAGACATTCCACCACCACAGATGGGAACCGAAACTAAGACCTATTGAACGCAGGTCAAACATAGTAACGATTGCACTAAACGGGTCATAAAACTCCTTTGACTAGAAGGAAACTTCAATGCTCTAAAATGCTATTAATAGCAGTATGAATAAAGCAGACCTAACTCAAGTGTACTTAAAACGACATTATATCTAAACTTAAATTAAAATGAGAAACAAAGAACACGTCCATTAAATTAACCAAGTTGGAATCATAACAGAATTAAAATCCACCGGAAAGTCCGTGTCCCTGTGGAGCACGTCTTATAACTTTCAAAGAGCTAAATCAGGCGTTTCTCTCGCACATTCACAGTGGTAATGAAATTACACAATTAACGTTTTAAACGGAACTTCAACAACTTCAACTCGAATGAAACATTCAGAGACTAGAAATTCTGTTATATTAAAAGTATCTTCAAACACACACGTCTCATTTTCACTTTTGATGGTACAATTCAATTCCTTTATATTAATTAACATCTCTTGAAAACTCCTTCGTAATACTCCGTCTAGTAAATCCGTAATCTAGTTTTGATGTATGAATTGAAATATTATATAGATTAAGATTCTGACGATTTTGAAAATTATGGAAACAATGAAATTAATTATTACCATTATCCTCCAATGCGAAATGTTCAATTGAACGTCATTCTTCATCCTTACGCTCCGTTGCCCCAATATCTTATTATACCACCGAACATATTAATTCATTCGGCGGGATTAAAAGATTTATCTATTAAAATTGGATATTCGGCCGGATTGAAAGATAGCTTCTTATTGGATTCTCAGATAGGAGATGCTTTTAACGTTGACCCAGATTCGTTAATACTATACGTATGATAAAAAATGTTTTCTTACGATGGATACTACATTTGGATTAATTTCATGAGATTTATTGAGCGTCGAGAGATTTCATGATATACTCGTAACTCGTATGAATGTATTTGAATCAATTAGTTTCGTAGCTACGTTGGGGAATAAAATCGTTATAATAAAATGTTTTTACGAGAAAGAATATTTTCCTTGTTTTCTGTAGCTTAATGATTCATATAATATTCATTTCTTAAAGAATCGGCCTAACGTGTTTCTAATTCGTTGAATCCATGACGGTATGAGCAGTCTTACTCGTGATGCACCTTGTTAAGCCGATGATGTGGCATATACGTGCCAATATGCATCGATGATGGTGCAACAGTACTATGACTGATCGTTGGTTGGGTACTGGCAATAAT